>ML741864.1:17670-103354 GCA_009193525.1 Aspergillus sergii | reverse complement strand
ATTCTATATATTTAATAGACCAATTCTATATTAGCTCTATAATAAAAGATTAATATTTTAACTTTTTAACCCTTTCTCTAATAAAAAGATTTACTAATTATTTAATTAGAATTCTAAAAAAAAAGCTTTTTAAAAAAAAGAATTCTTAAACTATTTAAACACTAGTAAAGATATAAAAAATAAAATAAAATTAATCTTTTTTATATTTATTCTATTATCTAATTAATAATAGAGATTTATCTTTTATCTTCTATTTTTTTATTTAATTAATAGATTATCTACCCTGTATAGTAGATTCTTTATTATATAAAATCTATTTAAATTTAAAAGGCCCGCGCGGGTTAAGATAGTATAGATTTTTTAAATTAGATCTAATCTATTAACCCGCTCGTTTAATTTAAATAAAATTCTAAATTTCTAAATTATATTTAGATATATATAGTATATATCTATATATATATTTAAAAAAAATATAAATATCTATAAAAATAGATAAGAAATTTAATATATTAGATTTAAATTAAATATATATAGGATACTTTTCTAAAATTTTTTAAAATTAAGCTTTTTTAGAAATTAGATATTTTTAGAAATTTTAATAGATAATCTATATATATAAAAAGATTAATATATTTATATAAAAAAAATTAATTTAAAATATTTATATAGTAGCGGTAATTTTAGTAAAAAGATAGTAAAAATAAATAATAATATAGAGGGTTAAACTCTAGAACCCTATTAAACCCGCCGCCTTATCTAAATAGATAAGGCGGCTACTTAGTCAGCAGCGCTATATCTATATAGAACTAGTAGTAGACCCTCAGCGAGTTGGATTAATCTAGATTAGCCCGGGTTCGGGCTGGGAGCGGGTCCTAGATCTAAAACCCGACCCGGAGCCGGGTTGGGGGCGGTTTCTAGATCTAGGACCCGAACCCAACCCGAATACCACTCTAGTGGTGAAGTACAGCTGCTAAGAGGCTGGGTATTTAATTAAGTAGGGCTATATACTAGTTAGAGAGCTAGTAGTACTAATAGTCTAGGTAGACATAGAGAGATATAGATATATACTTTGGCCTATTACTATGTATAGTAATAGATATAGTAAATTATTATCTCTCTTTAAAATATATCTCTACTAAGCGCGCGACGACTTAGTATTATTATCTATACTTATCTTACAGGGGCACGCGGTAACTTATTAACTGTATAGAAGCTATATACCGGGAGGTTAGTAGTTGGGTGGGTGACCACCAGCGAATCCCTCCTGTTGTATGTCTTTTTTTCCTCAGTTAATCCACTATTGCCTCAGGTGTGGACCGTGTGGTCACTAGGTGATATGCAGCAGCGTAACTATGGTGGTGAGTCGTAGGGCCGCTTTGTTGACTGTTCGATATCAGTGCCTCTATCATCGCGGCCGGCTCTGGCCTCTCCAAGAGGGTACCGAAAATGGTGATTATGATGATGACGGTAGAGTGCAATGGTGTGAGACATCGAAGCTACTCAACATAAAGAACAGCCTAAAGTCATGAAGTTGACCGCTTTGACTGGATGGGTGACAATGATATCGATGACGAAGCCCTCGGCACGTAAATAGAGAACTTAGCAGTGGTTATGTGATCCATTACCTAGAGTCATGCCCCATCATTTGAGACCAGGGCTGCATTTGCCGCCTGAAGATGAATCGGATGTTACATGTTGCATGTTGCCTAACACGATCTGTTTTCCTAAGTACCCTTCCAAGTCACAGAATGTCGAATGGGAAGTACTTTGATTGCACTAATCTATTTGACTAGGGATAATGAAGGGCCTTATATCCTGATTGGAAGGCAATTCTCTAGGCGTCATTTGCACATGTGTCCCTCGAACAGTACAATATATTTAACATTTTTCAGTTAAATTGCCGAATTCAACTCCCGGTGCTGCGGCTCTTGTGGGTACACTGCAGAATCAGCATCGATACCCTTTGTAGATGCTATCCCACCTATCCTTAAGAGCAGCAGGGGTCTCCCACGCATATTCAGGGTCACGAAGCCATAGACGAAGGAGGTGTCGTCTACTCGTGGAACGCTAACCGTTAATGGAAAAAGCTTGAACGTAGTATACCTGAGAGGGCATTGACGTACTGCTTTTCAGGTGAATCCTTGAAACCCCCTCGAGCATGAAACAAACACAAATTATTTGCGAACTGGATATCCCACGGTGAAAGTCCAGTGCCACTGCATGCTTTCCAGCCTCGAAGTGGAGTGTGTCAAGGGCGGCTTCAGCTTGGGCCTCAGTAATAGGTGGAATATGTGCCGATCGACGCAGCCCCCAGTATCCCGCAAAGTAACGGCGGGCGTATTAAATGGTTAGTCGCTCAGGGCGGTCATGTGTGGCAGGTGTATGTTATAAGAGAATTCGAAGGGCGTATTTATTCTCTCCCGGATCGAACCTGGATACCTACTTAGACATGATGTCTGAATAGTAAGACATGGTTTTCCTCACCCATCAGCAACCCAAGGCTCAGATGGAGTGTGAATAAGATCAGGTCGATTAACTGCCAGATGGTTGTATATATACCGAGTACTGGACAGAAAGCTCTCGCCTCCTTCGGCAAATTCCCTTAGGCAAATAGCGCAATGACGTCTCCCGAACCGGTATGGAAAACTTGCTTGTCTGCAGTATACGCTGGAGATCCAATCTTGTGTACGTTATCAGAGGCCGTCAGTCCTTGATGTGGGATAAGATCACATCTGCAGGCTTCCCATTGTACAGGCTATCCTGTCGACCCCGGATCGGTGCCAAATGAGACGAAACACCAAGGTATATGAGGATATTGTCTTCTCGTGTATACCTTTCCACAGGGATCCCTCGAACAACTCTGAACCCATGGTCAACATAAATTTCTTTAGAAATTCCACGAAGCGCGCTATGCAGGGTGGGAAGGGGAAATGTATCCTGAGAAACCCGGCCAGGTTCGAGCTCCAAGGCTGTTTCACTATTAGCTAGTCCACACATCTATCAGGAGAATTATCCTTACACTTGAAGTGTTTCAGACCTGACTCAATCTCAACGATGTCACTATCAGTGAGGACATAGTTCCAGTCGAATATCTCCGACAATGACTTCCCATCCCAGACAAGCTCTGATTCTAGTCGTTTCGGAAGCCCAGAGGCAAGAACTGTGGGAGACCTTCAGTCTCCTGGCGACGCCTGACTAGGGCAGGATATGTGTCATAATTCGGAGTATAGGCGATGTCTGGCTGGCTAACAGCATCAACCGGAGTCTCAATGGTGATAGCGGACATGGTGAGCGTTTATCAAAGGTCTTGGAGCTCAATTCGATGTCAATAAGCTACAGAATGTATTTGGAGGAAAGAGGTTGCCTCTATTTATAACATACTGAAAGCTTACATGCTCTTTAGAGGGGCTCCTCAACTTACGTTCGACTTATAGCCTGTACCGGATAAATAGCCCGCGTGATATATGAATTGATAGCATCATACCAACCCTAGAGGAGCCCTATGTAGATCCCTAACTACAATCTACTAACTACAGAAATGACGACTCAGGCGGACCTATCCAGAAATCGCTGAATTATTCCCTGATATTGTAATCTGTTACCAAATTTCCCAAAGCACTAACTAAAGAGTATAACGTCGCAAGCGTTCGACACTGGACTGCAACCATCAATGACCGCGAAACATGTATCGACAGCATAATCAATAGACATTAGGGAGTGAAACATACTTAATAACATTATTAAGCCAAGCTCTTGCGTGCAAAAATTGCATTGGTCTGTGATTCGGTGATCGTATTTGTAGGGCTAACGCTACGGCAAGCTAGATTAGATGCCAGCATGCATAATCGGCGAAATATCAATATCCCGTGCAACCGTCTAAGGGTGATTGTTGACATTTGACTCTGCACACAGTGACAGCGATGGCTGGGCAGCAGATGTCACGTTATTTGTGGGTGTTGCCTTCGCATCATAATTGTGCATACAAGATTGCCGGATTATCTCGTCATCTATGCACGTGCGTTAAAGTCATTGGGAGTTCACTGTCATATAAGGTTACCTGTATATACGTCTGTTGCATGAAATGGATATCAGAATCAGCTCAATTAGCCCCAACCTGGCGGATGGTTACCCCTGTATTCAACATAAGCAGAATGGTTGAAAACTACATAGAGGTTTATAGATCATTACTTATGGTTTGTGTTCGCTTCTAATACCACCCAGTACGATCTTCACACAGAGCTTTTTCAGAAAAGAATATCTGTAACAGTGCATAAATTAGTACCTCGGATTCGATGAACCCATCGTAGATAACGCTCGGGTGTGAAATGTACTGGAGCCTCATAAAGTCCCTAGAGTCTACCCCTGTATCTAAAACCCGGGGCCAATTAGGGTCACGGAGGTCATCGGGGTCACAGCCACCATTCCTAGGAAGTTGGAACCCGATAGGGCAACTATATGTTTATGGCCTCCAAACTGTGCTTCCAGTAGACATGATAGGGAATGCCATCCTCGCGGCGGTGGAGAAGAATAATCCTACACCAGCAGACTTGTCAGTAAAAATAGGATGAGATATAATAATACGATTGGCGAAATGGGGCACTATACATTGGCTGTTCAACTCTACTCGGATTCAAGTGGAGCTCAAAGCCATCGAGGTTAGGTAGGATTTCGCGCTGTTGGTAGGCCCCGATGTGTATCTCGTTCGTATCTTTGCCCTTGCATTGATGATGATCTACGATCTCTTTCACATAATCTAAGAGTGTAAGGTTTAGCTTCTGCCTAGGATTAGATGGGGAAGACAGGGCCGGTTGGGCGATATAGTCTTCATGTACTGTATGTAGTCTTCATTGTTCAAGGTGATTAGGAACTAGTATTTGACTAGTATCGTTTAGAATAATATATATAGACTTAAATATACGGAGTAGTCTATATTGCCACGGACCAATATATTTAGTGGCCAAGAGGCACAAGCCCGCCTAGAGAGAAATTAAGTTTTTCCAGCAATTTACAAGGCCACCGCAACGTATGCTGAGTCCCTACTTAATGCCAGTAGAACTGATAAGACTGACAGAATTATGCAGATTACGTGGCCTGATGGTATAGATTGCTCAGAATATTATAGATTACCTAGTTTTATCCTAATCAGGCTGAATATAAGCCATCTAAAAGACATAGACTAAATACTGAGATATAGAAACTGTAAAGTTAAGTCTAAGGATACCCGCCAACAACCCATGTAAACCCATCCATCCCCAGCCCTAGCTGTGGGTCCAGACCCTGGACCCATGATGGAGCAGTGAGAAGACATCCTTGTTTGTGCATCCACTACGTAGCTAGGGGAAATATCAATCTATCTCTATCTTCAGGCAACCTGCTCGTATGAACTCACTAGGATTTAAACCTTCTGCTACCGATTAGCGTTCCTGCCATTTTCGCACCCCCGCTTTTACCCCTCTTACATAGATTATATTAATGCTGACAGATTCTGAGTCGAGTCATACACTTGTCCCCCGAACTTGCTGCTCTCCTAGTCTAATATACTGTACATTCTTTTAGCCTTGGAGCCGCACATCCACCATGGTTCACCCCAAAGTTCGCAAGGCTCTGGAGGAGGCGAGAAAGCTCGTGGCCGATCTTGAGTCCTACGAGGATAGCCCGATCAACCACCAGGCTGTTGTAAAGCAAACCGAGCGTGTCCACACTGCCCTGCAGGAGCCTATTGATCTGGTGACTCGCTCGATCGAATTCCTCGCTCTCGGCGGCGCCTTTCACACCATCCTAGGTATTCGGGCCTACCATGCTATGCCTGAGGATGGTAGTGCTATTACCGCCGATGAGCTTGCCCGGGTCACCAATGTCGCAAACACGGTCATTCATCGCATCTACCGCGTCGCCATTAATCATGGAATCTTTACTGAGACAGCTTCAGACACGTACGCTCATAATGACCTCTCGCGCGCTCTCAACCCGAAAGGTATGGGATCCTTCTTCATGATCGCTCTGGAGTTTACACGTGCCTGGATCCACCTACCTGAATATCTCCAGTCACACAAGCCGGACGATGTTTTTGATCTGGTCAAATCCCCCGCCGTGTACTCAGTGGGTAAGGAGCACCTTGGCAAGTCGTATTATGAGCTGCTGGAATTAGACCCGGATCCAGAGCGTCGCGAGGTTTGGAATGCCAACATGTTCATGGTGGACCAGTTAATGCCTATTGTCGGGATGTTCCCATTTGCATCTCTTAAGAAGGAAGTTGAACAGGACCCCGGTCGCCCATATCTCGTCGACATAGGTGCTGGCCGTGGTCAATCATGCTTTGCTATCCAGAAAGACATCAACGGTGCCTTCGATGCCAAGTTCATCCTACAAGATTTGCCTGGAGTCATCAACAATATGAACCCCGAGGACTACCCAGGCTTCGATCTTATGACCTACGACGCTTTTACGCCGCAGCCTATCAAGAGTAAGCACCTCGAATTATTAATGCGATCTTTAGCTGAAACCTTCTTAGATGCTCATATCTATTTTATGCGCCGTTTCCTCCACGACTTTTACAACCCAGTTTGCATTGAATTTGTGAAGAACACTGCATCAGCTATGGGACCTACTTCGCGCCTCCTTATCTGCGATATGTTAATCCCAGACATGGTTGAAGTCTACGAGAATACTGACCTCTATTGGCTCGATTTTGCGCTTCTGTGTATGACTGGTCAGGAGAAGAAAAAGGCTGATTTTATTGAGATCTTTGAGGCTGCCGGCTTGGAACTCGTTAAGATCTACCCCTCCGCCTATGGGAGGACAGTGATGCTGGAGGCTAGGTTGAAGAAGTAGCTATACACATTGAATTCAAAGGATTACTACGGCTGGCGGGATGTAAATATTGTTTGTCTATTTGTCCTCAGCTCATATGCGTTTGTATATATGCTCATGAAACTCCGGACGAAGACTTCCAAGAAGGCTGAGTAAGCCCCGGCTCTTGAGGATTGGTGATTACGATCCAGCTGTGATAAGTGCTCGCGCCTCTGGAAAATATGGTCACACTTATTTACTTTGACTTATATCTCGTGAAAGACTACATATAGCTCTCTAATCTAATAGCTATTGTCTAATATAGCTTCTAGTACCACCTAACAGTATCCTTACACAAAGCTTCTTCGAATAAAGTGTCTTAGAAGTTAAGCCCACCTTCTATTTACGCACGGTCCACTATCATGAGCTGAACGATCTCATAGAAGGTGTATGTCACACGCGGGCGCCCTCAAGTCCCCAGAACCTTGTTGCCCTGTGCCCAAGATTTTGGGCTGCCTAGGGCCATAGGGGCTAGTGCGGTTCTCAGGCTATTTTTATTTACTCGATGC
Source organism: Aspergillus sergii (assembly GCA_009193525.1). Taxonomy (NCBI): domain Eukaryota; kingdom Fungi; phylum Ascomycota; class Eurotiomycetes; order Eurotiales; family Aspergillaceae; genus Aspergillus; species Aspergillus sergii. The sequence continues at coordinate 95,996 of ML741864.1, read as the reverse complement.
TCCCATCCTGTACATGTCAAAAAGGAGACGCTAGTTGAATTCCTTATAGATTGATTGAGGTGCTTTATTACATCAACATGACAGCGTTGGAAGAAATCGCATAGGAAGAGCAATAGCGCCAGGCCTACTTAGGCAGCGTCAACAGTGCATAGCCTCCAAACCGTGCTTCCAGTAGATAAGATAGGGGGTCCCATCCTCGCGGTCGTCGAGAAGAACAATCCTACGACACCCAGACACGTCAGCAAAACAGTATTGCATTGAAACGAAAGCATTGTCGCAACAGGGTACTGTACATTGCATTGGGATCGTTCAGGGTAGTATAGAACTCAAAGTTGTTGAAGTTAGGTAAGACCTTGCCCTGAAAGTAGGCCTGGAAATTCCTCTGAAAGGCGCTGATCTCCTGCTGACTGGTACCTTGGGATATAAGATAATTCCTGACATGTACTGCATAACCTATGATAGTAAGACTTAGCTTCTGCCTGAGATAAAGAGGGAGACCAATAGGGCGATATAGTTTTCATGTTCGTGACATAGCTGTGCTTGTCCATCCTGATGAGGGAGAGTTTGAAGCGATTGATGACCGCATTGATTTTCTCCTCGTCGTCCTCGCTCTCTTCACCCTCTTCGCCTACTGTATAAGTAGAGCGAGGAACCATGGGGCACTTGACCTCATAGAAAATACCATCGACCTCACTAATTGAAAAATATCGCTCAAAATTTCACTTCGAGTCTCGTCAATGGCATCCTATAATGGCGGGGTCAGCAATAGTGTGGCTAGGCTGATCAGCCGGTAGTAATGGCAGCGCATGCCTAAGCAAGGGCTGGCTAACAACTTTGAAATGAGTATCTCACCTTATAAATAATCATACTGGCGGTTGAAATAGAGGAAAACTCTGCAATGAAGTTAATGCTGTTGGAAGAAATTCAAAAAGCTGAATCGGGGTGGGGATGCGTATGGAGTTATATTGCCCCGCACAAGTGGCTCAATCGGCAGTTTTATGTAAGCTATTTCACGTACCGTAGCCGAGTCTTCCTCGCTAAGGTAGGATACGTAGATAAGTCCACTCATTGCAGACAATCTGGGTGCAGATCAACTGCGGAGCCAGACCTGAGCGGCGTTGGCAGTGCTTAGGCAAGAAACCACTAATCGAGTTAGCTCATGACTCGGCTAGCGCGTGATCTATGTCTCTAATTTTGTCAATATACTAGAAAGTATAGATAAAGCCTCAGGGCTGTCCAGATGGAAATGAAGACATGTTTTTCCTCTGTGAGTCATCTCCCCACGAACCCAGGGAAAATACTTCCGTGAAGGCTGAGTAAGGTCCAATCGTGTACATAGATGGTACGGTTTTACTGTACTGCTCTTATACTGCTTCTCTAACTTAAGGCTCGTGAAAGATTACACATAACTTTATAGATAGTGCTTAATGTTTAAATTTGGCTCGACTACCGACTCATAAAGTCCTCATATAGAGCCTTGTCGATGGAAAGCTATTAAATCAAAGCCCACATTCCATTCCGCACAATTAAGTACCATAAGTTCAATAATTCCATAGGAGGCTTGCGGATCTCGATCGCGTGCGTGAATCAAGTCCCTACAATTTTCCATACTGCCAAAGCCCGGTCCAGTTCAACCCATTGTGGTCTACGGGGTCATGAGTCTATTGTATTTATGTCCGTCACTGAGTTAGTTGTCAAAGTCCTCGCCCTCTTCGATCTCCGCGCGCTCCAAGCCGTGCTTCCAGTATCTGAGATAGTAAGTTCCATCCTCGCGAGTGCCGAGAAGAACAATCCTACGCCGGCAGATGCGTCAGTGAAAACGGGATTGGATGTAATGATATAAATCGCAGAAAGGGGCACCTGCATTGTACTCTTCCCCTGGGACTAGACGGGTTGAAAGTCGTCGATGTTAGGTAGGACTTTGTCTTTCACGTAGACCTCGAAACTCTTCATAAAGGCGACCATCGCTTACCGATGATCGAATTTAGATCGCTGATGCCGTGTGAGATTCATAATGTATCCTATAAGAGTAGGGCTTAGCTTTTGCTTGAGGATAGGCGGGGACCTGTCGGGCAATATACTTGTCATGCTATGGTGGTATGCATCCTTGTCCATACTAACAGGCTGGAGGTTGAAAGGCCCCAGCAAATCCTCCTCTTCCTCGAAGCATTCAACCTCGTAGACAAAGTCATCGACCTCCTTAACGGCAAAGGAGAAATCGTCGAACATTTGGTCCCCGGTGAGGAAATCCTATAATGGTGGGGTAAGCAATAGAAGTGTTGTTAGGCCGATCAGCCAGTGGCAATGATAGCAGCACCCGAGGGATGGCCATCTAATTTGAGATGGGGTATATTACCTTATAAATAGCTGCCATACTGGCGGTTGAAATAAACAAAAAATCGGCAACGAAGTGAATTCTATAAAGCGAAAACTCTAGGATATGAAATGCGGCTGGAGGGCATCTATATATCCCCGTAAAGTAGTATAGATTGGAGCTTCATTTAAGCGATGTCAAGCACCGTAACCCACCACCAGGTCGCCCTCGCTACTATGGTAGAGTGCGAAAAGACTTGAGCTGAGTCCTGTGGGTGAGCAGGGGATGTATATCATTTCCTCTTGTCGGCTGTAGACAAAATATAATAGGACCGCCCTTCGCACGGTAGTTCCGATAGTTCCACTCACGATCTGTAAGCGAGCTGCTCCACAGGACTCCGCGATCTTAGTGCACCTTACCCCAGGAAGGAGGGGTAGATTCCCACTCGTTTCAGCTGGTCGGATTGGAGGTCCTGACGCAAGAAACCACTCATCTCGTTAACTACGTAATGACGCAGCTACCGTTCACCTCTATTTTCTTTATCATCTAGACTGAACAGAGCCTCGGGGCTGTCTAGGCAGGACGCGAGAGCTCTTTTTCCTCTGAGTCTCGTCTCCACATGAACGTCTCCGGAAAAGACTTCCGGGAAGATTGAGTAAGGGGATTGGTAGCCGTTACTTAGCCATGATGACTAGTAGATTTTATAGGCAAATAGACTATATTAAATAATCCGTATAGGCTTAATCTATTTAATCGATCTCGTCGTGGGAGGAGCACCGATGTCTTCAGCAAAAGGATCTGGACCAAGGGCGCCTGGAGAGAAATGAAGTTGCTCCAGCAATTGACAAGGCACCACAACGTAGGTTTGGTACCTACTCGATGCCTGTAAAGCTGATAAACTTGACAAATTATACTGATCACACTTCTGTATTACATGGGTATTTCGCGCATTGTTCAGAACATTATAGATCGGCTAGTTCTGGAACTTCTGTCCTAGGCAAGCATAATCTAAGCTGTTTTACAGAAACATGAAGGGCATACTGAATACTGGGACGGGGAATGTATAGAACTAAGTCTAAGCTTGAAAAGCCTTCATTGGGTTTAGGAAAAGCGAGTTAGACGCGAAGATCTGGGTGCTGTAGTAACTTCGGCCTCTTAATTTAATACTAGCTTTTACGAAAGGAGGACATATGGCTGAACCCAAGAGAACAGGTGTAAGTCACATATACTTATATAATTAGTTAGAAGGTGTTAGAAGATAGAGACTTTATATGTTTCAACAAAATAATCAGGGAATAATGTCACCCGGCCAGTGGAATATATGCTGACTATACAATATGCACGTCAGATGCGGGTTAGATTTCAATGCCATAACTCTTATCCGCATAAATATTGGCAATTCCACAATGCTGACATTCAGGTCCAACTCAACTCCCTGCTCGATTGATAAGCTTATGCTATCGTGCGGGTCCGAAAAGCGGAAGAATTCCTCACTTACCTATCACTAGAATGAGGAACAATGCATTAAAATGACGCCATTGGTTTTCTAATTTATATGTATTGTGTTGAATTGCCCTCGTGCTTGCTCCGCGCTTCTCTGATCATGCTCCTGCAATTGTCTCAAATATTCAATTTAAGTTAGAGATAATAACTCTATCGTGCCAACAAAGCATTAAACATGTCAAACGCAGGCAGCAAACCAAAGCTAAGAGTAGCAATCATCGGTGCCGGCCCAGCAGGCTTAGGTGCAGCAATTGAATTTCAAAAACTCCCCTTTGTCGATCTTCGAATCTACGAACAAGCGCGAGAGTTACGTGAGGTTGGTGCCGGCATAAGCATCCAGAGGAATACCTGGCGTATGTTAGACGCCTTGGGTGTATATGATAATATCGATCCGAGTACCGTCTTCAGCGCCGCAGATGGCCACTCTGTACAGCATCGGTTGGTTGATCACTTCCTACATTTGAACGCAAGTAACCGAAATCAGCAATGGACGAACCGGAGAATTACTACAAACTAGCGGACAACACGACACTCCGCCGCGACATAAGCATGCCAGGGCCTTACGCACTGTACTTCAGCAAGCGCTTCTGAAAGCCGTGGATAAAACAAAGCTACGACTTTCGAGTCGTCTTGTTGAGATCCGTGAATTACCAAACAAGGCATTGTCATTGCAATTTGAGGATGAACACAAGGATGAAGTGGATCTTCTCATAGGAGCTGACGGTGTTCGATCGGTAAGTTCTATCACCAATACTTTTCGCTTTATCGTAAACCTGAGGGATCTCAGGTTGTTCGACAATTCTCCTTCCCAGACCATCGCATCGGCTATACCGGTACAACAGCCTTCCGGGCCCTAGTTAACGCGGACGATATTCTGAGTATTCCCAACTTTCCGGACGCTGTGACCTTCTGGCATGGTCCGACTAGGTGGGTATATACATGCAATCTCAATAGAGGTATATACGAGGTTACGGCGAGAACGGATCTTCCAGAGACTGGCGAAACGGTGAGTTGGGGGCAGGATGCTAGTACGCATGAATTTGTTGGGCTGTACAAGGTGAGTATTGCTCGATCCGTTTCACACAGTTCAATGTAAACTGACATTGAAACAGGACTTCGCTCCAATTATCCAAGAGGTCCTTAGTAAAGTGGGAGAAGTGAAGAAATTTCCCCTCTTCGCAGGGCCTCGTCTGTCGAAGGTTATCTCGCATGGTTCCATTGCTTTGATTGGGGATGCGTCTCACCGTGAGTAAAGGTGGTCTTCAGTTGTACCAGTGGAGCTAACCGTTTGACAATAGCATTATCCGGAGCTTTTGGTATGTTTTCAACCACTTGCCACTTGGACACACAGTATTCTAACACCCTCAAGGCGCTGGAGCGGGATTTGCATTGGAAGACGTGTATGTGCTCGCGCGAGCAGTGCAATGGGCACACGATCGTGACCTTCCGCTCAGTGATGCTTTGATTCTATATGACAGAGTTCGATCACCGCATTACAAGGATATGGTGTGTGCTAACGCCTCGTTTCTTATCGGTCTACTAATTACCGCAGTACGATATTCTGGATGGCTTCCGGAGAGCTGATACTTCAATCAAGGGTCTAAACTCCTTTGACGAGATTGTGGTGGCTAATATCCAGAGCAAATGGACCGATGACCATCATTGGCTGTACCACTACGATGTAAGTTTTCAAATCTGGACTCTAGCTAGAGTGCTGTTGACACCAAGTTTAGGTCCAGGAAGTATGGAAAAAGGCTTATGCGGAGGAAGATGCCAGTCGCGTACGAGAGACTAACAATACAAAGGACGTTGATGTATATTCTCGTTTGTAGAATAGAGAGTATCGTCTAGTTATATATCAACAGAAAAGACCAATGTGAATCCAAAACCAAAACTCCAAGTCCGCTTTTCATACAAATGCAAATAAACAGAATTGAGGGACTCGAACCTATGAAAAACATGAAGCCAATGCAGCAATACTGTTACTATGGTCGGATCTCGTTATCTTGGAGATATTGATCAAACCGTTCCGGTAGGCCAGAGGGCTCTGCCACTGCAACATACGTATCCGGCCGGATCAAATATGCTGCATCTTTTCCCAAGCCGACCGACTGATATTTTTCATTCCAAGGAAAGATGTGCGGAGGGACTCCCTTGGAATGACACCACTCTCTCAGCTCGTCTTTAGCTTCGCCATACACGTGGACCTGCCATCGAATGTCCTTCAAGCTTTGGAAATTATCCAGTTCGTCCACGGGAGCCCAAGGGATACGGTCGCCTCCTTGGACTGTACCGGCCAAGCCAGCCGACAGCACACTATCCCTATAATTGAGCATAATCTGGGATACACCACGGAACATCCTTTGTCGCACGAGACCAATCTTGGACAGAAGAGGAGACACGTAAGGAATGAACCATGTCCGAATAAAATAGGACAGGTACCCCTCTGAGGCAATAGCGTTAAATGCAGTATCGGTTGTGTTGACCAGAAGCGCCGCGAACGCACGACGTTCGACTTCGTAGCTATCCAGTAGAGACATGTCGGCTTTGCCTTGAATAACTGCTGTAAGCTTCCAGGCGAGGTTAATGGCATCACCGATACCGGTGTTCATTCCCTGTCCTCCGACCGGACTATGAACGTGCGCCGCGTCTCCCACAAGGAAGGCCCGTCCGCTGCGAAAGGCTTCAGCCACCCTGTGGTGAACATGGTAGGTGCTGAACCAGTTCACCTTGTCGATCTTGACGCCCACGGCCTTGCCGGCGTCAGGTGCGACATCATCGAGTGTGAGGTCGGAAATATCTTTCGCCAGTGCGCTTTCATCGACAGCACCGTTTAGTCGTGCACGATGGTCTTTGTCGTACGCCATGAGCAAGAAAAACTGATTATCGTTGAGACTCAAGTGCGCTTGACCGTTAAGACTAGGTCCGCTGCCTTCAATGTCCGCTACATAGAACAGCTTTGAGTATGTAGCTCCTTCGAAACCGATCCCGCAGTTCTGGCGGACAGCGGAATGAGCGCCGTCGCAACCCACGATGAAAGCTGCTTCGCAAGTCTCGATGTCACCGTTATCGATATGTGGTTTTGTGGTATTCCTCAGTCGCGCTGTGATAGATGATTCCTGCTCTTGGAACTCGACTAACTCGCGATTCCGCTCAACATGCACCCCCATTGTATTCAATCGCGCCTCTAACAATCGTTCATGCTGATCTTGAGGGAATATATGTATGAAGGGGTAGGGCGTCAGGCCGGTGCCAAAATCACCAAACGGCACATGGGCGCGATGCACTCCACCAGCCCATATGTTGGTCGCTGCGATCTTATGGCCGTTTGCGACCACATCCTCAGCGAGGTCGAGTTGGCGATACAATTCGAGCGTGCGGGCGTGAATTGCCATCGCTCGTGACGTTGATGCCTTGGCTTCTGACTTGTCGATAATGCGCACGCTGATACCTTGGCGAGTTAACCACAGAGCCAGAACAAGGCCCGTTGGACCTGCTCCGACGATGAGAACATCGGTCCGTGTCATAGTCACAAATACGATGGGTGTGTCAAATGAGAAGTATTAAAATTTCGTAAATAAGAGATCTTGGGGGGGAAGTAGTTATTCTTGGGTTTAGTATGCGTCGATACAACATGCTGAGAAAAATATCCAAAACATCCCCAACTCATACTGCTCGTATTTAAATGCATCCTTCTCGCGACCCTGCTATGACTCAGTTCACGATGATAGACGTGGAGAACAAGTAACAGGCAAAAATCGCGTCATGGGACGTTAGGCCCCCAGTTGGATAGTCCGCATCCATTCTGGATTTGGAGTACAGGTCGGCGTATAGTTTCCGAAGAACGCGAGATTTACGAGAAGGGCAGTGCAGTTTGGCTATATACATCGGGCTGCAGGGTCGGAATCGCCGATGATTTCCACAGTCGAGCGGACAATGTCGGCCGGTCGGAGGTTAGCAACGCCGACCCGGAAGAAAGGCTGCTGATTCGAAACACGGCCCGAGCATAATTCTTTTTTAGTTCCTCCAACTTTCATTGTTCCCCGGATCCAGAGTCTTCCGTCCGGTCTGGGCCAGGTGTTGCCAGATCGGGCTTAGTGGCCCTGTCATGCCCAAACGGGCAAAGTGCCCTAAGGATCCATGCGAAGTGATAACCATTTTGGGCGAGTTCTTTGTCTGCGGGATCCAACGAGAGCGATGGCCACCTCGTCATGTTATCTACTTGAAGATTAGATCGAGTCTGGATCATGGGGCGAGAATCCAATGGACCATGGAGCGGGTCACGACTCCGCAACCCTTCTTTATTCGAGTCACCCCCCCGTTCGTCCAACCTCCCGGTACGACTGTGTCTCTTTCTCTTTCTTGTTCTCTACCGTCTGACAGGTCAATATATAGGCCAATTAACAATGTCCTCCACGCGCCACAATGCATCGGCAACCTCGTCTGAAAGAAAACGCTTGCGCGATAGACGCGCTCAACAGAATCTCCGAGAGAAACGGGAGAATCGCATGCGAGCTTTAGAGGAGCGGGTGTCCTATTGCGAGAAGAATCATGGCAACGAATTGATTCACAATTGTATGCTCACCGTCGAGACCGTGAGACGGGAGAATGAGCTTCTTCTGGCTCGACAAGAACACCTTCGTCGTCTATTCCTGGGCTGGGAGGCTCAGGGCAACGGCGCGACGGGGGCACGTCTAGCACTTTCTTCAACGTATAGGGCCTCCGACCCTCTACCAGCACCGACGACACCGATTTGTAGCCCGGGTAGTGAGACAGTCTTGGTCGATCGCGAGGTGCACACTATGTCTGGCTGGTCCGTCAATGGTATAGATTCTGCACATCTCGGGTCAACTACCGATGGTCTCACAGCTACATCGATGCCTAGCACGTGGCCCGTGGGGTCAGACAGTCAAACCCCATCCTCACCAATTATTGAGCTCGGCTTGATGCCCGACATGCACCCCACCCCCGGCCCAGACACGTGCCCCTTGATGACCCCCAAGGAATATACCCATATCACCGCTAATACTCGTTGGGATGGGTGGCTAGCTGTGTCGGAGGCCATCGCCAAGCTACCACTTCTGTCGACTCCGTTTGAGCTGCTACATGGCTCAAGGCGTAACTGGCTGGCAGACCAAATCAACCGACTGCTTAGACGGCTGAGCCTCCGAGAACCTGACCGTCTAGCATACAGCTGGATCATGTATTCTTTTATTAAATGGCGGGCCAACCCTTCCCCGCTCGCATATGCCAACATGCCAAATTTCATACAACCTGTGGCGGGGCAGGTACGGCAAGATCAACATGCTGATTTGGTTTTCTTCCTGTGGCCACAACTACGGCTCAACGTGCTGGAGAATTGGGATACTATCGATATTATAGAACTCTATAGATATGCCATCAGCGCCTGTAGAGTGCGGTGGCCGTCCTCCCAGAGTATTTGGGACTGGGATGACAACAACAACATGTTTGTGAAGCCTGAATTCTTTCAGACCTTCATGGACCGGAGTGGCTGGGGGTTAACCTCGGTCTTCATCGATAAATACCCGCAGTTGATGAAGGGGATGGATGTGGAGCACATCCGATACGACATTCCGTAGATCCGTCTATTGTTACTATTGGTCGGAAGCGGACATGATGATTATACACGATGACTCTAATAATGAAAGGGATACTCCAGCTTGTCAGATTGCGCTTTTAGAGACATGGATCTACTTTCTCGACCTGGATCAGTCGCAATCACATTACAGAGTATCCTGTTGGTTGATTGGCCATGGTTGGTTCGCTCTTATGCACGCCACTGAATCAGCGTCGTATTCTTCTCTTTGACACCTGACAGTCCAATTTCTTGACGCATAATGATTGGTTCAGCTGCGCCAGTTTGGGGGAGCGCTGAATCAGCGTGGGGGTAAATTTCGAGCTCTGGTTCGACAAAGCCTCTGAATATATATCTGTTTTTCAAGATGATGGCCAGGCCCATTGTTCATATCGTTAATTTCTAAGTACATATGCGGTCTGTACGGACATATTCTGTCTTACGTGAGTTTGTATAGTTCGTGGATAGTCTATTTGTTAATTTTTCTTATTCGTTCTCTATCTCTAAGTCTACTGCTTCATATAGGTCCTAATACAACAAATTTCTTTTCCCAAAGGCATGCTCATCTTCCCCGTATGATTCGTCCACGAACAACCATACTTTGTGATAGCGAGATAAATTTGTATATTCGAAAGACAATTTACTACAGGCAATATGAAACAATAAGTTCAACATGCTTCCCCACGCCGGAGCTATTACACTTTCTTTCGAGAAGAATACATTCTCGCGATCATACTAGTCCGTTGGCGCTCATTTGCTGGCGATAGATCAGACCGCAATACTGCACGAGTAGCACCTCAAATTTGCCATTAGCGTCATGGATTCACTAAGCTAATCTACTTTCCAATTCGGCCCTTGATACCCGGTCCTCCCTCCCTGGAAAGTTTATTACTTCCGGGGGTTATATTAAAACAAGGCCAATGCGCCTTCATCCACTCTTTCTCATACCCGCGACATTCAAGGTGCGAGAAGAACCTAATTCTTTCCATGGTTTGGTTAATCGGGGGTTAGTTTCGGCGAACTCCGTACAATCCGTTTGGATACTATCGCCCCGACAGAGCGTTAAGATACTCTCTTTGTATATCGGGCGTTACTCCAGTCGGATAGGCCAACCGAGACAGATGCAAAGATAGTTATACCCGATACAGCAGGATGATCCAATCCTTTATTCTCTGTCTCAGGTTTACGCCACCAAACCGCTCGGAAGTCCAACGCTCCGTGAGGCCTTTATCGTACCTAGTGATCTGATATAGCCATTGTTGGATTTGCATTGTCACCGTCTCTCGGGTAGCACCTGGCCGTGCTTCCGATGATTATACTGGGAGGAAGCGTCAGTTTCCATGTTTCCAGATCGTTAGGGCACATATGTCAGATAGGACGTACCCGGTCATTCAGGGAATGGGGGAAGGCTCTCCCCGGACTATCAAGCTTGACAAAGGTCTTCTGCCCTAGCCCATGTACCGGCACCAAGCGTTTTCCAGACCCGAGACTCTGTCACTGTTCTTATCAGGTTCACCCATCAGGAACAGGGCTACTTGGAATCCGGAGTAGTAGACAACACGTGATGTGGGTGGTAAGTAATCATAGAGCGAAATTAACATTAGAATCATGCTTTACTACTCGCTACATATTAACTAGTCTTCAAGCTTTCGGTTTTGACTTTTTCTCTTGGAAAGGCCATTTCAGGTTCCCTAGTCCTCTAGGATAGGTAATGGTTTGAATTGCCGCAATGAATCTGGATTCTAGAAGAAATAGTCTTGCTGTCTAGAGACCAACTAGCTGCGGTGAAGATAATTTATTGAGAGAGGGAGAGAGATGGATTATACCTGAACAGCTCCGATTCGGGGCTTATCGGTTCATCAACGGCCGTTTAGTATACTAAGCAGCTCTCATTGGCAATTGTGTTATAGATATGCGTATGTGTTGTCGTAGGGTGACGCTTACGTATCCCCCTTTCCATCACATGATCCTAAGCCATGTATATATTAGGCAGATCAGTTACTATAATTAGACAAGTTCTCGGTTCTTTGATAAGGTAGGCTGTACCAGCTGGTAGTGTAGGAATGCATAGCACGATCATCGGAATTTACCTCACGCAGTTCGATAGAGTAGCTGTGTGACGATATACGACCGCTTTACAATAGCCACAGTTCTCTAACTCTAAAACTCTAAAGTATAGACTATTCTCTAACCGAAGAATTTAGGGGCCCTATCCCGTGGCGTTGGATCGCCCCTACATACCAGCTACTAGATCTGACATGCCAGCCAGTAGATATATTAACGCGTTAACGCGTCCCCTTCGAATAATAAAAATACAAAACTATAGACGATTTCTTTCGTCTCTTAGAGTGGAGGAGCGGGCGTATGGGCGAGAGAAATCTGTCGATAATTTATATCTATAGTAAACGGGCAAGGGGTTGGTAGACTCTACCATAGTCTCTACATAGCTGACTGAGTCTCCGCGTCCGCCTAAGTAGATAATCCGCTGGTATGTAGATCTATGATCTATTCTGGAATGTAGATATGCGCGTGATGATGTCACGTATCAGAACACGTCAAGCCCGCGTATTCAACTTCCAACGTCTTCTATGGGCGCTATTATAAGACATGAGCCACACGTTCGTCAGCCCACTATCTTGATTCACATCGGAACTAAAGATTCTCTGCAACAGATTGCATTTGAGCTCCCTGCAACAGGTGATTTGCAGCCGCCATGGTCGGGGAGATTGCAAAATTACGACGTCAGCTTGTAGAAGCGCAGCGGCTTCGAGAGGAAGCAAACCAACGCCAGAAGAAGGCAGAGCAATGCCAGAGGAAACCAGAGCTACGCCAGGTAGAGGCAGAGCTACGCCAGAAGAAACCAGATCTACTCCAGATAGAGGAAGAGCTACGCCAGAAGAAAGCAGAGTTACGCCAGAAAGAGGCAGAGGTACACCAGAAAGAGGTAGAGTTACGCCAGAAGAAACCAGAGCTACGCCAGATAGAGGAACAGCTACGCCAGAAGAAACCAGAGTTACGCCAGAGAGTGACAGAGCGTCAAGCTGAGCTGAATTCATTATCCGGGTTGCTAAATGGCTGCCATAAGCTCTCCCAGGCAATCCGTGTCCAAACGAATGTGACATTGACACCGGAAGATGCCACCAATCCAGTTAACAGGTTGTTCCCCAAGCGCATCCGACACTGGAATGAGTTTCCTGAAGTACAAGAGAAGATATGGGATAGGTTAAATCGTGATCGTACGTTCACTCGCAAGCGCCGCTTTCGGAACAATAACTTCCTTGACGAAATCCACAAGCACACGCGGAGGCATACGATCTTTTCTGAGGCATCCTTACATGACTTTCAGAGGGATACCATGGAAAGGTTTGTGAATGATATCCTTGATGCCTTGCTGCAGGACCACACTCTTCGCCGAGAGTTTCGACTCGAAGGAAGACGACGGAATCGGGGTGCGGATCAGTTTTGCGTGCATGTTGCCTCTGACGAGCGGCGAATCCCTGCTTATGCAGTGGAATTCAAGGCACCACATAAGCTGAGAATTCCAGACTTAATCGCGGGGCTACATGAAATGGAGCCTGAACGAGATGTTATTGATAAAAAGGGGGATACGTTCGAATTCCACTCTAGCCACTTGGTCGCTGCAGCAATCACACAGCTTTTCTCCTACATGGTGGACAGTGGGGTTCGAAACGGATACATTTGCACTGGAGAGGCCTACGTTTTTCTCCACATTGATGATGACCCGACTGTTGTCTATTATTACCTGTGCGTCCCTAATAGAGATGTCAATCCCAAGGATAAGTACCATCTCCATCGAACCGCTGTGGCCCAGGTGCTTGCTTTCACACTCAACGCGTTGGCCGCCGAACCGCCATCTCAAGATTGGTTTGATGCCGCCCGGAAGAACCTCTCCACTTGGAAGGTGGAATATCTTAACGTTCTGAAGAATATTCCAGAGACAATCCGAAAAGATCCTCCGCCTTTTGAATACAAACCGTCGTGCTGGAAACCCGTTGAGCGATCTCCATATCACACTCGGTCGCGAGGCCGTTGTCAGCCTAACCAGAAAACGTGTCAAGGAAGCTCAGAGGGCAATTTCGCCAATGAAGGTGATTTGCCATATGCCCCAGCGACACGCGGTCAAAATAATCTCGCTGGCTCCAATAGAGGATCGAACACCAGGAAGTACTGCACCATGGCGTGTCTTCGAGGCTTGCTTACGAGAAGTCGCTTGGACCCTCAATGCCCAAATGTTCATGAACACGGCCCGGAGAGACACCAAATCAATTCAAGAGACTTCACACGTAGGTTACATGCTCAGCTGCGGCACGACCGGCACAAGGGCTTTGAGCAACTACATATTCGCGGTCGAACGGGTTTCTTGCTCAAGGCTACCTTGCTTTCCCATGGATACACGGTGATTATAAAGGCCACCACCGAAGCAAGACAACATAATCTACGAAAGGAAATCGACGCCTATAGGTCTCTACAGCAGTTACAAGGCCATTCTGTACCGGTTCACGTCGGTAGCTTCCAACCCCGCATCCCATATTGGTATCATGGTGAGCGTATGTCGTATATGATGGTCCTCAGCTGGTCTGGAGTTCGTATGGAAACCCTGCTTATGCAAAACAATGCCAATGCTTCTCTGTTCTCTCAGGAACGCAACAAGCTCCGAAAAATCCTTCGGTCTCATGGTATAGTCCATGGAGACCTCGAATATCGCAATATTCTATGGAATGATAGCCTTGGGCATGCTATCGTAATCGATTTTGAGGACGTGACTTGGGTAGAGAACCGACAGCCACTCGGGCCAACTTTGGGAAATGTGGCCAGGGGACATGCTTCTGATAAACGGGGCAATTTGCATGGCTATAATACACCTCCATCACCACCGGGCCTCCAACTTAATGCCTCTGATGATTACTCAATGGGCAAAACGCTAAATATGAGAGGTGGCAATCAGAAGCCATTGAATATATCCCTAAAATAGCCTATGTTGTGAAAGGTCAGCCTCCGGGATATTGGTATTTCATGATGTAGAAGCAGAGATCGAGCAGGAAGATCAGTATAGTGTTATGTATTTTGCATGAAGTTGTACTTCTTATAGAACTTTCAGCCAACTCTCTTCCACCTTAGTGGTAATATGGTGTCATCCTAGGAAATCCCACCAATTATTGATTTTGAAGCTGTAAAAGAGTATCCTGTGCAAAGGAGGCAACAAACACAATTCAGTCAGCATCATCTCTACCATCGCCCAATGTATGCTGTGGCCTCCAATATTAGGCCTATGCACGTCCATCCACCATCGCACGGTCCCTAGTATACAGCGCTAGCCCAATGGCTCGCATTGTGGGTGATCGAATCCTGCATTGTGCTGTGGAGGTGATAGACAGGGGAACTTGAACGTTTAATAAACTATATCACTTTGATCCATGTTTCTATCCCAGAAGGATTCATAGCCACATGTATAAATTAAACGGATCGATAGGAAGGGTAGTGGGGCGGGCCGGATCAGTGACTTGTCCGCTATTGTTTTGTAGCATCTTGATACTCAGCAAGGAATATCCAATTACAGAACACGGCCTAAATCCCCCTTTGTGTCCATCGATAATTTTCATAAACTTTACAATTTGATTGTTGTGGCACAAGTCGTTACAGACAGTATATCAGTGATACATATCCCCTGTTTTAGTTCAAGGACATGTAGAGTCTCCATATGCAGGGCCCTGATGATCCTGATGCCAAGCCTCCTTAGAGTCCTCCGCGCTCTTCATTATCGAAAGAGGATGAAACCGGACCCCTTGATCAACTTCTCTTCCGCCCCTATCTTCCCGCTCTGTAGGATGAGACTTGATCCCGCACTTCACTGGACAAACATGGTGGTCACTGTATATGATGCTGCCGGGTATGCCGATCTCGGCTCGCCGAGGAATTTCAAATTCGGCCATTCCAGAGATGGATTAATCATCGGCAACTAACCAGAAACTAAAGACTAGTGGAAGGGAATGCAGCAGGAAGAAGAAAAAAAGAAAAGAAAAATGGCTAATCGGACATTGCCCTAATTTTGGGGCGGATGCTTTTCGTTAGTTCACAATGGAACTGTAAATGACGCATTGAGCGATAATGCAGAGAATTCAAGTGCGCGGCACACACCTCCAGCCTGTACCCGTGTCTTCGGTGGATCTGTTCCAGTGTTATCCACTCGGCCAGGGTCCGGTTCGTCTGGTAAAGCATGTAGACTCGATAATTGTGCGGCGGGAGGATATTTTGGCGGGAGGACTTGGTCTCGATGCCTGAAAGGCATTAAGGCATCAACGATGACCTCAGGCATGATATCACCTGATATTCGCTCTCCATTTCCTCATCCAACACCCTTTGCGATCATGGCCCACCAGATGCATCCCCAGCCCCCATGGGCAACATCGGCGTATGGAGGGCTGTAACGTGCATGTGTTCGTTTGAAGCACGTCCATATGATGGATGATGTCGTGATTTACACAGCGCCTCAGTGACCCCAACTTCCAATAAGCTTATGGTTTCGACATCCTAACCAATACACACTACTGGGTTATGCAGTGTGATTCACGAAAGGAAAAAAGAAAATTCTTTTCTCGGCATGACTAGTTGCACCGATCCCTACTACACATGGAATGGCTAAGCGGCAGCCGCCAAACGTTGATTGGGATTCGACCAGTTCAGCCACTGTTTATCTATCCGGACCGACTTTCCTCTTGAAGCCGACCACAAGGGTTCGCGCCCGGTCCTTGGGATCATGAGCTCTCAATGCAGTTGATAGGTCACCTTGTCAGGGTCTGCCCGCATACGGTCCTCCAATGTATGGCAAGAACAAGAAGCCGATCCGCGGTTCCAACAACCACCTCCGTGGTGGTTGAACCGATGCTGAGAAGTGAGAAGAATACCCAACAGCCACAAGGTAGCGGTCGCATATCGAGTCGATTTCCATCACCGCCTGAGCCAAGATGCCTTCATTGGGTACAGATTATCACCGTTTTAATCATGCCCCACAAGATCAGCACTGATCTTCATGTGAACGCGCTTCTTTAAGACAGCTTGTGTATCATCGAACAAGTCGAAGGAAGACCAGAAATAGATCCTGAATTGATTCTATGGCCCAGAGAGCTCGCCACCAACAAAGCACGAGGCTGGAGGGACGTCGTAATAAACATATCACGCCAATGCTTGTGGCTTTTGGACTGAGCGCTGTTGCCAGGCGCAGTGGGTCCATTGCCACCGCAACCCGACGCTGTACAACAAACTTGATAGTCTGGCGCTGGCCAGTCCCACATCGCCGATCAGCACGGCCAGACACGTTCCCGCCAAACCTTGGATGTCGGACCCTTGGATGTCATTGTTGCACCATGGCTCGAGGTTCATAGCCCCAGGGCAAAATTCATGTCCCTGGCTACTGCAGGTCCGAAAGGTCTTCGTCATTCGCCCACACAGCACAAGCAAAGCCCCAACCTCCCGACGTTGGCCATGGCCCGGTTGCCGACGATAGGATCCCCATATGCTGTTACCTTATCTAGCACTGAAACTGTGAGAAAAAAAAATATCATAGCGGCTGAAGCGGAGGAATCAACTGTAGCCGCCAAGCAGCGACCTTCACACTTGATCCCAAGCCATTATAAAGGCTCACCTCGTTCCAGAGTCTTTTCAAAATTTTCTCTCATACCATACCACCATCAATATACACTACTATCAAAAGCAAACAAAGCTCACAGCTATCTAACAATCAACATGAAGTTCACTGGTCTCGCCATTGTCAGTCTCATTGGCTGCGCTGCTGCCTTGCCTCCATTTGGCGCTTTTTCCACTCCGTCCAGCTCGGTTTCTGTTTCTGTCACCCCGAGCGCTTCCCCCAGCTCGTCCAGCATCGCCTTCGCTGGTCTTAGCAAGCGCTCTGAGACCCCTTCTAGCTCTGCCACTCCTTCCAGCTCTGGCATTGCGTCCAGCTCTGCAACCCCATCCAGCTCCTCGGTCGCTGCCTCATGGGTCTTCCATAGACGCCAGTTCGCGACTCCCTCCAGCTCTGCGACTCCTTCTAGCTCGGCTTCTATCACCCCTAGCAGCACCCCTGCATCCTCTTATGCGAAGCGTCAAGTCGCCACTCCTTCTAGCTCCGCCACTCCCTCGAGTTCCGCTCCTCCTTCGAGCTCTGCGTCCGTGACTCCCACCAGCTTCGCAGTTCAGAAGCGCAAGTTCTCTGGCTCCAGCAGCTCTTCGTCCGCCTCGCCTTCTTCTTCCTCCGCTACTCCTTCCTCCTCCGCTACACCCTCTCCCTCTGCCTAAATCTTCTCAGAGGTCGGGAGTTCTGCCTTAGGAAATCCATAGTCATGCCTTCCCACATGGACTAAATCGAATCCTGCATCTCCTTGCGCACCGCTTGATCAAGATCGGGGTCTGACACAATCGCCAATTATTTCTGTACTTTTTTGTGGCGACCGCTGCTAGTTTGTTTAATATATTGTTGCTTTTGCTTTTGGGTATGCTGGCGTACAAAGTTTTTGCTTTTCTGTGCGATAGAGTCGGGTACTCATCTGTTTGTTTTGTGACTTAGTTTAGAAATAGAAGTCGTTCGTTTTATGTTATCCATTGAGTGGTAGTCAAGTACACACTGATCTACCAGATCGACCATTGGAAGTGAAAATACCTAAGAACATATGCATACGATATTCAGAACAAGTCGTTACTTTCGAATCCTTGTATTCTAGAATGACGAAGACAAAATGATGCATCCTTTTCACAATCATATCGAGGAAATTACTGTTTTTAGAAATTAATAATAGCCATGCCCTTGTTTCCGGTGGCCCCATTAGGGTCGAGCCGAGATTAAGGAATGTAAGCCTCACTGAAAGTTTACGGGTGTGAAGTCAGGCCATTGCAATTGATTGGAGTATCATTAAAAACACATTGAATCAAGCATAGGGTGTTCATTATTTATGCTGTTGATAGATTATTTCAAATGTGTTGTGGTCCTTCACTGTATGATACATCTACACTCATTTAAGATAAATATATATATTCTAGACACGGCATAGCTATCATGACATAAATATAGTTCACTGACGGACAATATTTTAGAACAGAAAATCAAAACCAAAGCTAATAAAATACAAGAACAAAGAGGGAACATGGACATCCACAGATTTTCGTATGTCGCATTCCTTGCAACTTGACCTTGAACGCGGTTTCTCTGACCCCTGGGAGACTGCCTCGTATCTTCAACAAAAATACAGACGATATGAAATATGTAGTCCTACATTAAAGGAAAAGGAGCTATTGTCTCCGCGATATATTTTAACCAAGGGGTTAGTGCTTCAGCATGAACTATCAGGAGGCGAGGGCCCCTTCCTCTCCGCCGACTGGCTCTCCATCAACTGGCGCTCTTGATTCACACGTTCTTGTCCCTGTCGAAGCGGACACCAAAGAATGTGAAATAATGCGGGGCCTTAGGCGGTGGATCGTTTGGCGCAAAGACAGCATCACGGCTGAGCATGAGTATCAAGTAATCATTACTCAGGAATTTGATGTCGCAATCATGCTTTGTCTCAAGTTCGGTGAGATTGATACCGCGTGGACTTGCGTATATTGGTGAAGAAAAAGTCTCAAAGTAGAATCCGAAGCAGGAGTCGAGAATTACATGGCCATTCATCTTAGTGTGATCGTCGTTGAAGTGATAAAACTTAACATATTTCGATGGATAATGTTCCGGGTTGTAGCAGTGGTCGAAATAGTCAGTGGAATATAGGCGGAAGTGTGTGTCGGCGATGGAAATCTGTCGGCGTCCATTGCCTTTTGGCAAGTCTGCTTGGAGAGACTTGTATGCATTTTGGACCTCTTCAATCTTACTAATTTCGTAGGCCCGCTGTTTGTCCTTTATTTCCTGCTCACCTTGAGCAACGCCGTTATCGCGCTCTCCATATGAAGGAGAGGGAATATCGGGATAGTCTTTCTCATAGGAATCCCAATAGTCGCTCACGTCGGACTCCTCACCGTCACGTGTATTGAGACCTTCATCAACTTCGCCCCCTTCGATTTTTGGACCTTGATCTGCTGTCTCATCCTTAGGATACTTGATATGATCCGTGGCTTCGGATGTTTCTAGAGGCATTTCTTGATCCACGGCATGTGTTTCTGGCAGTGAGCGAGCCAGCGGAAAGGTAGGGATGAAGGGTCCTGGCAGCAGCACATCTGAGAAGCTTAACGGTGTTTCGAATTCCGGGGAGGGCCCCTCAGGTGGTGGTATCGGTCTCAATGCCTGTTGTACCTCCTCTATCTTCTTTTCCCTGCGCTTCTCCCTGCCCCGCTGCCTCATTCTCAACAGCCGCCTGAACCGAGCGTCGGGCTGAACACCTGTGACATGTTCAACGTGATCTGGCTTCGCTCTTTTGTTTTGGCGACGTCGATAATTTTTCCCAGGGGCATTTCTTGCTCCGGCCTGGGGATTTGGATGCGTGTCGGCGGGTGGCGGCATTCTCGCTGATATGCCACTCCTGACAAGGAGTTATCTGCTTATCATATATTAATTTAGACACGAAAGAAATCTACATGTGCGACTGTTATTCGCAAAACATAAGAAGTGCTCTTGGTTTCAGTTTAGGGGGGATCGAGCTACAAGCGTTATCGGATCTCTTAACTACTAGTACGGCGGACTAAATCGAAGTGCGGAACCAACCGAGATTCTTTACCGAACCATTAGCCACAGTTGCCACTCGCTTATAGTTATCATTGTCTAGGTGGTGATATTCTACTCTATAGAATATATTATCGTGTATTGTATACGATACTAAAAGTATGCACTAATTAAAATTTAAGTTCTACATCTCGGTTCACAGCGCCTCCCGTTGCAGGATTAAATTCTGAAGCCGATCGAATATGTTGAACTGTTATGATTGGGTAGAGCATCTGCTAGTGGGACCCTTCCCATAGATTGCATTGGTTGACATATTCAACTTCGGATGATGGCAGGGGATTTGGATGATCCGGCCGCTGTTTGATTACTATGTAGTGTGCTAAGTTTATGCACCTAGATTTCATCCACCGGTTATTCTTATCGTTATCGATAAGATAAGAATGGAACTAACTTACCATCAAGTAACGCCAGCATCTCCTTGTGCGCCGACCCATGCCAAAGATCTACGGAGAATTCTTCCAATAAAAAAAAAATATAAAGAAATGCGTAAAGCATGATGAAATCATTCTTCTCGTTGGCAATACCCTTACAGTCGCCCGCCTCCTTCTCTCACTGTCCACTCTTTCTCATGGCAGTCTCGCCATATCTCCCCCGTCGAACATCCCGTGCATTCTCGACCTTCAAATCAATGTCGCCAGCCATGGAAACAGGCCGTGTCCTGTACAGGACTATTGAGTACATGGAGAGAATGGAGTATTATGAGCCTGGAGGGTATCATCCAGTAAAAATTCGAGATTGTTTCCATAATCGCTATCGGGTAATCCATAAGCTCGGCCATGGTACTTATTCAACTATCTGGCTTGCTCGAGACGAGACATCCAACACAAATGTGGCAGTCAAAGTCTGCAGGGCAAACTCCAACCCAAGCGAGATTGATATACTGGCAAAGCTATCAAACCCTACACCGTCATCAGACACAGACAGAGCTATCATTCCTTCTATCTTGGATAAGTTCAACATCCAAGGTCCCAATGGTACTCATGTCTGTCTGGTAACCAGCCCAGCAAGGATGAGTGTCTCTGATGCGAAGAAGGAATCATGGATTAGCCTGTTTCAACTTGAGGTAGCACGGGCAATAGCCGCACAGCTTGTGATTGCAGTTCAGTATATCCACTCACAGGGGTTTGTCCATGGTGACTTACATCGAGGAAATGTTCTTTTTCTCCCATCTCGTGAATTTACTAAACTACCTACTGAAACAATATATAAGGAATATGGCGAGCCAGAATCCGAGCCAATCAGTCGCCTAGATGGCCAAAAGCTACCGTCAACAGGGGTACCCGAATACGGTGTAGTACCTATCTGGCTTGGGGAAACAAGTGAAAATATAACTCTTCCAGAATCAAGAATCCTACTTTCAGACTTTGGTGAAGCATTCTCTCCAGCGCAAGAAGAAAGGTTCGAGTCTCATACACCTCTCCTGATCCGTCCCCCAGAAGCTCGATTCGAACCTACAAAATCTCCTACTTTCTCATCCGATATCTGGTCACTTGCATGCACTATTTGGGATATTGTTGCCCAGAAAACACTATTCGAAGGGATTATGACAGATGGAGATGATATGACTTGTCAACAGATTGGGTTACTTGGCCCGTTACCGACCGAATGGCAGGAAAAGCATGGAGAATCAATTCACCAATCCAAATACCTAAATCGATCATTAGAAGGCCGCTTCGAAAAGACCGTGCAGCGAGCGCGTATAGAGGCGAAGATGCCGAGTCTTGAGTCGGATGAACAAGATGCTCTTTGTCGATGTTACGCTCGATGCTTTGTTTTCAACCGGAAAATCGTCCATCTGCTCAGCAGGTTCTTGAGTCTGAATGGATGGTGAACTGGGCTCTGCCCGAGTACGAAAAGATTCGCAATAATCAATAATAAATTTATATTTAGCGCCGTTTATCTAGGGGATGACTTTAATATTGCCCATTGAAAACCTGGAAGCAAATTTAGAATAGCCCGTGGAAAGGCTAAAAGGCTAAACACCGAAATGAACATAGGGGACCCAGTACATCCTCCTTGGTCTTCTGGTTCATCTATGGGATTCGCATCTCTGTCATTGTGCATACTCCGTTCCTCGAATGAGATAAATCAGCACTCAAAGTCAGTAAGCTAAGCAGTTCTTGATATGACTGGATAATGTGCTATTTCAGGCATGTGACGTAATTGAGGACCTATTACCACAATTGAGCCTTATGTGGAAGAATGCTCCGCAGAGGAATGGTGTTGTCTATTTCATTAAGTCCTGGTTCACAATACAGTACTATAAAGTAGATATGTCTGCTAAACTAAGCCATGCGTAGATACATTTAATTTGAGATGACCGGAGTTTTACCGACTTGAACAGAGTTTGTATCCATCTCTTTCAAAACCCAACTCGCCATGCTTTTACGTGAAAGGAAGAAGCCATCGTCGCCGTGTCCCGTATATGTGGCTGTTACCGGTGCTTCAGCCCCATTAGTCAGGAAAGGTACCCTGAATAAGGTCCATTGAAGTTGGGCAGGGTCCTGAGATGCGACAAATTCACCTAACCCGCGGAATTCTTCGTATGCACTCCCCCCGATAATTTTGATCAAGGCGACGGATAATTTCCACTTAATGCCGCCTTTATCCCGAGGGGACGGATAGGAACAGGTGCCAAGTACCATAGCCCGCTTGAAATTGTTCGCCACCAACATAGGAAAGATCAGTTTCATTGCCTCAGTGACAGGCTGTTCTCAAGATCAGTAAATGTGAAGTTCAGACTAACAAAAGTCAGACCGCTTACCGTCCCCTTTGACCCATATGTAGGGCCTGCAAATGACACAAAAATGCTTGCCCCACACCCTGCAGCCTGTTCCATTTTGGTGACGTCCTCGAACGTGCCGGGTATCACTGTGACATTGGGATTTGCGGAAAGCTCTAATGGAAGTTTTTGTGGGTTTCGTACAAAAAGGCTTAATCGGTGCCCTTGTTGCAATGCAGCGGAGCAGAATTCAGTCCCAGATGGGCCTGAAAACGAGAATCGGGCGAGGAGTCAACGCGCGAGTGTTTAAGTATACCAGGATAGAGGGCCACTTACCAGTGGCGCCAAACACGAGTATATGCTCGGACATTATCACGCCGGCCAGTGAAAGAATCAAATTATTGGATTTGCGTGAGACTCAGCGGGATAGAACTGGAATACTGGCTAACGGTAGGGCATACTGTAAACCAGTTGAAAATAACCCTATTTATTATAAGTTCTAAAATCTCATGGTGATGAATAATTATGCCCCAGGCTCAAAATGGCGGCGGCCGCCCAGCCGCCGATAGGGTGATTACATAACTGGCATTATGTAATCAATTTGCAGTGCCCCCAATGAATGAGGTGATTAGAATATCGCCCTTACATCGTTTTCAATTGATCAAGAAGTTATTGTTAACTTACCGCCGTCACCATGGACACTATCTCGGATCTTGATAATTCCGTGTCCCCTCAACTTGCACTGCGAGCATGCGTTCCTTGCAAATCGAGCAAGAAGAAATGTGACAAGACCCTGCCAACATGCAATCGCTGTTCCAGGTATGACATTTGTCGCTACCTGTTTCATGTAAAAGATTCTCCTAGGAATTAATTCTCGTATCTAGGCTCTGCCTATCTTGTTCATATATTGATGTAGCAGAAGCAAGAGCGGGGGATTTCACGAGCACGTTCCAAGCCGTCTTTGACCGGCTGGAGAGGCTCGAGTCGCGCGTTTTCGCGTCCGAAGAGGATCGACCTGCAGCGGCTCCTGATCAATGCTCTCCGCCAAGTATTGAAACAAAGGGAGATGACCGATCAGACTGGCAGCTGAGACCCAGCCTGCTTCAACCGTCTTACTTGAACCTTATTGTAGCAATGAATCTGTCCAAGATCCTTGATGAGAGAGACACCTCGCTGCGGGCGGTAGGCGAAAAATATCTCAGCGTAGTACATAATTATGCGCCGGTTATCTCCAAAGAAAGACTTGAGTGGCGAACTCAAGAAGCAGAAGGTCTTGAACCGCATGCGCCTTTTTTAATATTCATCTCGAGCATTCTTTTACTGACAGAGGAGCCGGTGGGCAGTTTCGTGTCCTCTAACATAGCGTCCCCTCCGGACTTATACCGGACTTGCAAGCATAATTACACCGTATTTTTGTCGTTTAATGAACCTTGCATCGAGTTGATTCAAGCTGGCGTATTGATTGCACTATACGAACATGCTCAATGCATGGGAAGCCAGGCTTTCCTTACGATTGGGACTTGCGCCAGAATGGCAGGCGCTATTGGGCTACTTTCAGCTACTTCCGGTGTTTCTTCATCCTCAAAACTGGTGAACAGTCCAGAAGAAGAGACGAATATTCTTCTTGTAATTTATATTCTTGATAGGTACTACTCAAGTTTTAGTGTCCTGGCTTTTTAGTCTTGTTCGCTAACATCACGGGACGATAAGACATATCAAAATTGCTTCTAGGGTTGTCATGAAACATATTATTGATGACTGCTCTCAAATTACGAAGCCCTCGACAGTTCCAGGTATGGCTCTATCAACATTAATAATGTCGAAACTTGCCGAGCTGACCTCCTACAGTGAATAGTCTGAAGTGCGAAGCGGATGGCTTTGATATCATGGTTCGCCTTCAAGCAATTCTCGGATTTAGCGCTTCTGCCGATATACGAAGCTTGTCAGCTGATGCGATATGGAATCATATCGGAGCTCTAGAAGCTCAGCTCCAGAGCTTGAAGGTTATTTTTTGGGATCACCGTGGTGACTTTTCGTGGCACAGGTGCATCGCTACAGTCTTCGCGTAAGCCTCACATGCAACTTTATGCCCGTACAGTGGCTAAATAGCTCGATGACTTTTTAGTGCGAATCTGTGTATATACACATACCGCCGGCTGCAAGCGGAAGGAGACAGTACCGCTGAAAGCTTTGAACAACGTCGCAAAGACAGCCTAGAACTACTTGGTTTGCTGATGGATATATCGAGTAGCCAACTCGATTTGAACACGTCAACTGCGGTCTTTCCTTCTCCTTTTCCCATCATAATCCTGTTCCAGGTACTGGACTGTATGACCTCACTAGAGAAAGTGGAGAGCGACTCGTTCTTACTGAGGAAGAGACAAACTTTCATGGATATGCTTCTCCACTTCAGTACGCGATGGAGACTTGCCAGTAAGTTATAAGAATCTCTGTTTATAATCATAGTGGAGCTGACAAATCATCGTAGGACGTCTTTATGAGGCCCTGCCACAATCATAGACTGTCTCACCAGCCGAAAGTTGGTTGCTTATTGTCTAGGAGGGAATCCGACAACTAGTGATTGGTAATTCTACTGACAGATTTAAATCCCCCTTCGGCTCGAGCCTAACCAGCGGCCGCCAAAGTCCGCGCGATGACTAATGGTTTGAATTGTAACCAACTATTGGATTCGGAAAAGTATAAAATAGCTCTCCTAGCTAGCAGAAAGAATAGTTGGACTATCACATTCGAAGGAAACTGTCACTTGATTCAACTAACACTTTGTTCAATTAAGTGATAAGATGGCCATTCTTGCAGTGTCTGGTGGAACAGGAAAATTGGGCCGGGCAATCGTTGAAGCTTTGAAGAACAAGAAAAGCCATGTTGTATTCATTTTGGCAAGAAATGTATGTAAACCATTGCAATGTAATACCTCTGGCTATGAGCTGATCGTCTGGTCAGACAAACGATGAACTTTCGGAAATACTGGATGTTCATTATCCCGGTCGACTATTCCAATGTTGTGTCATTGACGAAGGCGTTGGAAGAGAAGAAAATAGAGACTGTGATCTCTACTGTTCCCATGCCCGATGAATCAGCAACTGACTCTCAGCTCAACCTGATTGAGGCTGCTATCAAATCGAGGAGTACCAAACGGTTCATTCCCAGTGATTTCGGTATCATATATAACGAGCAGTGAGTTTTGTGGTAGCTTATCAACCTGTTACTTCCGCTGACTATACATAGGCATGCCTCCGTTTTCCCACCTATCAAGGGTAAATTGCTGGCTGCAGAAAAGCTGAGGTCATCTGGTCTAGAGTACACTCTGGTATCAAACGGATTCTTTATGGATTACTATGGCCTGCCCAAAGTGAAGAGCTACCTGCAGCCTTTTGTTTTCGCTGTTGACATAGCAAAGAACACCGCAGCAATTCCTGGATCTGGTAATGTTCCTGTGGTTTTCACACACACATTCGATGTGGCCCAGTATGTGGCCACACTTATCGGCGAGGAAAAATGGATTGAGAGAAGCATCATCATAGGCGATAAGTGAACATGGAACGACCTCGTGTCTCTGGCTGAAACCACTAAAGGTTTGCATATGCATCGCTCCGCACGAATTGTGATCTTTTCTGACTTTGGAATTCCAGGGACGAAATTTGATGTCACATACGACGGTGTGGAGAAACTGAAGACTTTTCAAGTGACTGAACTTCCCTCGCATCCTCCTGTGTATCCCTTCTTCCCTAAGGAACAGCTTCAATATGTCTTGGCTGTATTCGGTCAATGGACCGAAGCAGGGGCCTTCAACCTGCCGGACGACGTTACCCTCAACAAGCAGTTTCCGGATATCAAGCCTCTTTCCATGAAGGAACTTCTTCAGGCAGCCTGGAAAGTATAGAGCATTTAAGCTAGGACATGCACATGCGAGTCACACATCTATCCAAGTCAAAACCCCATCTCCAAAAATAACCTTATCCTGCCGAATGCAGTAGCTGAAGTTCACGTTCATAAAATTCCATTGCGTAATAACCAAGACTGTCCTATCCAGCTATAGAGTAGGGAATTCGGGACAACGGTCAATTTAATCTGCCCATACTGCATAACAATACTAAGTAGTCATTTCAGAGCTTTGGAAGGTGATTGCGAATAATAGTCACGATCAACTAGTGGCCAGTATCCACACGAGCCCTGTTCTCCACACCCTATGGTATTACGTGTCAAGCGTCCACTTGAGGTTGTAATATAACAGGGGCCGTGCCACTCTATTTGTTATTCTTATCGTTATCGATAAAGATAAGAATACACCTAGCCTACTATTTAGCTGTGGAGTGACATCGGTGCCTAAAGTAGTGGGGCACTTTGGGCCCTTCTGCATGATCTTGACTCGTGGCGAAGTGTCCTCTTAGTTCATTATGATCAGAGTTCGGTGGTTCAATCACGGAAATAGAACCCGTTCCTTTTGAATTAAAGCTACGTTCCATAATACCTCAACGAAATATGGACAAAGCTTTGGGGTTTGACCAAAACATGGCCCAGGTCGAGCGCCCTAGGGATGGTCTAGAGAATCATGAAAGAACAGATGCAGATGAGGGGCAGAGCACACCAACTAGCAATAAGTCAAGAACGCCCGATACCCAATACGATATGCTCGCGCCGTTCAAGAAGGCTGACGCAGAAAAGGTATGTATAGTGTTCCAAGAACTGCCCTGAGCCGGCTGATCCTTTCCAGATCTGCATGGAGCCCTTCGAATACACTAGGTCTCTTCCCGGCAAGAACACCGTTGGTAAGGTTATTGCCAGCTTGCGCCCTTGGCTGAATATTTCCGATCATTCTGCGGTGGTCCTTACAGGCGTTATGACCATGTTACAGAATTCATCCTTAATGTACGATGGTCTCACAATCGGTTGTAGGGAGGTAAAGAATAATTGATGTAACGTAACTCGCAGGCTAGACGATATTGAAGACGGTTCTCAACTTCGGCGAGGTGCACCCGCAGCCCACGTTAAGTATGGCGTGAGTCAAACGATCAACAGCACTACGTACATAATTGCGAAGGTTGTCTCCGAGGTTCAGACCCATCTCCGACCAGAGTGTGCCAAAGTCCTGTCTGGTAAGATGTCAGCTTTACTCGTTCGACAACCCGGTGTTAAGCATAGTTGCAGAAGAACTCCAAACCCTCACCTTAGGCCAAGCTCTCGATCTCAACTGGACATTCCATAAGAAGTGTCCCAGTGTAAATGAATACCTTGTCATGATCGACCACAAGACAGGAGGTTTCTTCCGTCTGATGCTTCGGATCATGGAGATTGAAGCAAATGCTACTCCAAACGAGGAGCTAGGTCATTTGATCACTCTGCTAGGGAGATACTACCAAATCAGGGATGATTACCAGAATATAGCTTCTGACGAGGTAGGACTTCTACTAGTGTGATTGTTCAATACTGGACTAAAAGCTTCTAGTACACCGCCAAGAAGGGCTTCTGCGATGATCTTTCCGAGGGAAAGTTTTCGTTTCCTCTTATCCATCTGCTTGAGCATAGTCCCAATGCCAGTGCGCTGCATAAGATGATCTTTGGCCGACAACCCGTGGACGAGGGGGAAATATCTGACGAGACAAAGTCGTACATCATCTCGCAGATGAAGGAAGTAGGTAGCCTGGATTATACGCAGCATGTTCTCAAGAGCCTCTTTAGCTCTATATGGGAGACGGTAGAGAGGACTGAAGAAGCTATGGGAGAAAACATGGGGTTCAAGGCTCTCTGTCAAACATTGAAACTGTGATAAAGCGGTGGGAAGGTGTCTAGCTAGCTACATAGTTTTAATCTTCATGATAGCTAAGCTGAGTCAGCCGTTCTCTTCCTGGTGTTTGGACAATCAAAGAGGGGCAACGAGCGTTGACAATTCATATATGGATGCCAAGAAGCTAATGCATAGCCTCAGTCAGTACCACGAGGCTGAAACTGGAACAGGCTTGAGATCAACCTAATCAACCAAGTGAGCTATCGAGGAGCTGATAGCGATGGATTGCGGGTTTTGCGAAGAAGCGGACTGGGGCTTTTCTAAATACGGAATCACTACTAATGAATTGTTCCATACAGAGTGCCATGATGCCTGTTACTGCCCGTCAGAGGGCGAGGAGTATCAGCAGCTATGTCCAGGTTGTCGGCATTTGCGCCTCCCGCATCTTGCCAAGCGTGTGGCTGTCAACTTGCTGGACGCGTCCACTCCAGCATATATTCATGTGAGATTCGGATGGATAAAGGACTATGATGGAGAGAAGATCAGATGTCACCTTTGTCAACTTATCGCCCATACTGCTGCCACCTGTCTCAGCGTCGTGCAAAGGGATCCGCGCGCGCCATACCACTGTACGATTTTTATCACCCGCCGATCTCTATCCGTTTCAGTTTGGTTGGACGATATCCGGCTTGCTGCGGACCTTGCATTGTGGTCAGAATTTCCTCAGTCAGGAGGGTATTACTTGCAGAGGTCAGGAGACCGTGTCACGACGCCCGAAACCACTCCTATCTTGGGCCAATACGTGGATTGGGGTAAAGTTCGCTCATTATTGAACTCATCATCTATTCCAACCTCGGGGTTGAGTCATGAATGTGGGCGACCAGCCGGACTAAAAGTCATCAATGTCCAACAAGACCGTGTTGTCGAAGCGCCTGTGGGCTGCGCATATATTGCTCTGAGCTATGTGTTTGGGAGCTTGGCGACAATCGACCTAACCCCTTCAGGATCCTTTAATCGCCATAGCCTGCCAGCCACAATCAGGGATGCCCTCGTCGCATGCTACAAACTTGGCTTTAAGTATTTGTGGGTTGATCAGCTCTGTATCAATCAAGGTGACCCTGTGGACCAGTTGCACCAAATCAACCAGATGAGCCGTATTTATGAATGCGCTGCATATACTGTTGTTGGACTTGCGGGCGAGGACTCCAGTCATGGTTTGCCTGGAGTTACCAAGGCCCGCTCCTGGAGCTATAAGTGTATCAGAATTGGTAATTTTGGTATCACAGCACTGGCGCCGAGTCTTCGATTCTGCATGAAGAACAGTAAATGGTATACCAGGGGTTGGACGTTTCAAGAAGCTATGTTCTCCTCAAGGCTCATCCTATTCACCAGCTATGGTGTTCGCTGTGGCTTTCGAGACAGGAACTACACTCGCTTGATGTCTGAAACCGAATTTGGTACGCCCCTCAACGCTTTGGTGCTGCCGAAGAAAGGTGATTATTGGCGAGCATTAGAGCAGTACACCACTAGAGACCTGACGTTCCCGTCGGATATTTTGAGGGCTTTTACTGCAGTCCTGCGCTCTATTCACGGAGAGGACACATACTATGGCTTACCTTCTCGAGAGATTGACGATGCAATTCTTTGGACTCCGGCCCAGTTTACTTCAGCACCCACAAGTAGGAGGCATGGCTTTCCAACGTGGTCTTGGGCTTCCCACTATGGTCCAATATCTCGCCCCAAGCGGTCAGCCGCCGGACTTGCCGTATGGGCTCTTCCACCACGTGGCTTAGGCACAGAGGTTATTTTCTGCACACCTCGCCCTGGACACCAATGGGATAATTGGCGGTGTCCAAGGCAACAGGACCGCATGCGCATAATTGCTAGCGCATTACTCACAGGCTGTCTGGAGAACAATCTCCATCTAGACGCACATCTCACTACCCCGGTCTGTGAGCAGTTGTATTCCAGATGGCCCGATCCTGCCGCTTATTGGGAGGACGTCTTCGGCCAACATCGACATGACAACACCTTTTCTCCGGCGGTTGTCAGAAGAGCGTCTCTGGGAGCTCGTATACTTGTCTACAGTCAGACCGCAAAGTTCTTAGTCGATCCTAGCTCAAGGCCTTTGTGGGGCACGAATTGCATCCGTTCCAAGAATGGGGAGCTCTGTGGATATGTTGACATCCCACATTACGAACTTCATAGTTCCACCAGCTACATTCCTGAATTTATCGCAATTTCCGTGATGGAGGATTCTTGTCCCTGGTATTTGGTCCATGATTACAGTTGTGATCAGGAATATAAGGATTATTTGGCTTATACTGATGGCAAGACTGACGTCTCCAAGCGTATGCAAAAGATACTATCACCAGCATCGGGATCGTATTATATGTTGCATGTCATGCTCATCAGGAGGAATGAGCAGTCCAATGTGGCACGACGTGTTGGAATAGGACGGATATTTCTTAGGAAATGGGCAGAAGCAGAGCGACGGTTTGAGGCCATTGTCCTGGAATAGAAACTATAGGCAACTCAAATCCGGGCATGTTGCAGGGTTCAACAATTATCGGCATATGTGGCCAAGCGATGCCATTGGGCGAGCTACTCGCACCCTCTCCTTTGCATATAAAAATGTTTGTTCATTGCATGAGTGATTGATTTGATTGTATTTAGTCTATGTGCCAAATGAACTCTAGTACCGAAGATGAGCCTAGAGAAATGGCTTTGATCGTTCGTGTTTATACCAAACCACACGATGTCCTAAACTATCCCTAGAGTGGTACGGTTTAACCGTAAATACCGACTCGAACCTGCCCCCAAAAAGGATTTGAGGAAGTCATGGATATTAAACTGCCTGGCCGTCATTTTTCTAGCCCTCACCGGGAGCTGACTGGCTTTTCGCACACTGAAACCCCAAGCAGCAAGACCAGCTTAGCGGACAGCGAGGTGAAGCCGCGGTAGTATCGCAGCAGGTCTTGGGGATGACACGAGGGGAAATCTGGGACTAGGAAAGCCCGACGAGTACCATCCGATAGGAATTAATGAATCGCCTATATATTGTATCGATGTACTTTGTAGTTGAAACGATACGTCCCAGCCTCGGAGAATGTGAGCAAGGTCGATCACCCTAAAGCTCAGCCTCGTTCTCAGCCCCGCCCACTCCTGCCCAAACTGACGGGCCATTCCAACAACCTACTCACCTCGATATTTTCATCCTCTCTCGTTCTTCTTCTACCTCAAGGCTCCGATCATTCTTTATACGTTGCGGTTTGACAGTCACCCGCGTTAGAGATGACGTCCTCGAGACTATCCAAAAGCGCCCTTCGCACTCTCCACCAGGAGGAGTACAGCACATCTCGACGCCACGACGACTACACGGTCGGATGGATTTGTACCATCCCTCTGGAGATGGCAGCTGCTCGGCTGATGTTGGATGAAGTACATCCACCGTTACCTCAACTACAGGACGATGACAATGCATATGTTCTTGGACGTATTGGACATCACAACATCGTCATTGCTAGCTTACCGAGTGGTGAATATGGCTTGAAGCCAGCTGCGGCTTTAGTGGTTCAGATATTGTCTACTTTTCATGCCATTCGCTTTATTCTTTCAGTCGGTATTGGTAGCGGCGTTCCAAGCAGCAACGCAGATATTCGACTAGGTGATGTTGTAGTCAGCCAGCCGACGGGCACAGCTGGGGGAGTGATTCAGTACGATTATGGTAAAGAATTGAATGGCCGAGTCAAGCAAATCGCTAGGCTGGACCGACCCCCTGTATTCTTATCATCTGCTCTTGTCCTCCTTCGTACAGCTCTCGCCATGGATCGTGGCAGAATGGGCGGATATATTTCCGATATCCAAGCAGAACTTCCTCCTGACCTGGGTGAGCATTTTTCACGGCCAGAAGAGGATTGTCTATTCAAAACAGAATACGTTCATGTCGGACTAGAATCGTGTGCGGATTGCGATCCATCCCAGCTGATCTTACGACCAGAACGAGAGCACGAGGAGCCTGTCGTACACTATGGACTCATTGCATCCGGTAACCAAGTGGTGAGGGATGGCGTATTCCGGGATCGAATAGGCCGGGAGCTAGGGGCAATTTGTTTGGACATGGAAGCCGCAGGACTCATTGTATCCAGTAACCAAGTAGTGAGGGATGGCGTATTCCGGGATCGAATAGGCCGGGAGCTAGGGGTAATTTGTTTGGAAATGGAAGCCGCAGGACTCATGGATACCTTTCCAGGTCTGGTCATTCGCGGCATCTCTGACTATGCCGACTCACACAAAAACAGGGCATGGCAAGGATATGCAGCGGTCGCGGCATCGGCCTATGCTAAGGAGCTTCTCCACACGATCCGAGCCGATGCAAGTAGCGGCACCCCAAGAGCTCAAGCAAAGATATCAGATTCAGGTGAGACATCTAGACATGACATACCTCTTGTTTAGGACCTATTGCTAAGCAGTACCCTACGTGTAGCATCGCGCCCTGTTCCTGAGCTATCCCCGTTAACCCAACCAAGAAACATCGAAAACAGTGGAGGCAGTGACTCAAACCCTGAATTGGGTCCACAGAGGGAGCGTACTTCTATTGCACCGCCAACAGATTCTGGATACGCATCTACTACCCAGCAGAAAGTTCCACACGCAGAAAAATACCCAGAATATGCCCACGATGTTGAAAGCATAGTCCCTGGTGAGGAAGGATTACCGTTACCTTCGATGGCAGCTAGCCCGAGAAATGCAGAAGGGGGCCACGGCGACGACGCTGAATCCATCTACACAGCTGGGCCTGGCATTTCCCCTTCACATCAGCAGAGCTACATCTCCGAATTGGTGGATGATTTATTCAGAAAGGTCCAGTGCGATCAAGCCGCCCAGCATCTCCCCGAACGAATTTACGGTATTCTTCTCCCGCTCCTGAAAGCGTTTGCGATCAGATTTGGCCAATCTGGCCCAACTCAAGTACACCGGGATATCATGGTGTTCATCCGTCGACACAGGGGGTTCGTCCTTCTCCAGACTTTCGTATCTTCCCTGTGCGAGTGCTAATATAATTGATCCATAGTGAGATTGCAAGTCGTCTGAAAATGAAATACATGGAAGACGAACTTACCGACCCGCAAGTTACAGTATATGATGGCACTAAAATGGACCTAGGCGATCTCATGGATCTCTGGCACCAAAGGCTGGATGATGATTTCGATATCCCACATATCGACACCGAGGCAGAGCACTCAGCCGTCGACGATGATATACCAACTGAAGATGATGACAATGACCTCCCTGGACTTGAAACCTATAGGGAGTTGATCATGGACAGCCCAGTGTACAAATGGCTACTTGGAAGCCTTCGGAGGGAACTTGACTTGCAACCTGCAGAGCCGGATGCTCGGGGTGCTATTCGCAACCGAATCCTGGACTCCTTGCCGCCGTCCGGTAGAGTCAGTCGTTATGACCAGCCAAGTATCTACCAGGTAAAATTCACTCTCAACTGGGATCTTATGGCCTTTGTGAAAGAGCAAGAATATGACACAAAGAAAGAAGGCTTCCTTGGCAGAATAATCACAATCACAGGAACCAGGCAGGATGCCCAGGCAATGACCTGCTTGCAGTATCTTCATCAGACATGGCAATCATTTGGAGACAAGATTCTTCAGCTAGTCGAAGCTACGCTTCTCGATGGGCCCGACTATAAACATAGATGTAGGCTTTTCTCTAGTCTGCATCGTGCACGCTAATCATTGTGTCTAGGTGCCCTTCCAGACAATACACAACTTGCGGCCTGGGTAGATGAAAAGGACCTCCTCGTTGAAGTTACTGGTATAGGAGAGTCAATTGCAGAGATTGGCGAGCAACTTGCGTGGCTAGGCGCTGCTCTCCGTTCCTCTCCCCACGACTCCAGGATATCGTACTGCACCCCATTCATCAGCAGCGCCAGCGTTGAAGATACTTCAGGTCCAACTTCACAAGCACCACCTATCACACGGATATCATGTGGTATTGATTTCAAGCTTAACGACCAGGAGCAAGCGAACCCTCCGTTATCCGTTGGACAGTGCTGGCACCACTTGTTTCGAAATCCAATCGTGGTGACGGGCTTTCCTATACTGTACCGTTCTAGACAGGGCACCGGCCTTGAAGTTCCTCTCAATATTTTGGCGGGTATAGTCCACGCAAATCGGGTGGATGCCTTTCGTGACAAGCTATTCATTAAAGGATTTTCTAGCTTATTGGTCCCCACAGAGCACATCAGACACAAGAATCAGATATTGTGGCACCTGCGTTACAACGTGCGTGGAGAGCGCATCTCGTATCTGGATGGTATTGAATCTCATGCGGGACATATCACACTTGCCGATTTGGAGTCGAGCCGCCATATCATTGGCTGGTGTTCAGACGCAAGATGCTATGCCGGTAGGTCGTCGTATGATTTTTGAATGTGACAAAAAGGCTTCACAGTCTGACTGGCCGATAGGAGCAGCGGATGCCAGTTATTCGATCGATCGGTCCTGGCTGCCACCGCCATCCTCTCGCTGCAGCTTAAGCAACACATTTATCGCGGCTGGCAGGTTAATTACAGGCGGTGATCCAGCTGTGTACGGCAACAAAGACCTACCGTATCGAATTATTCGGGATGAGTACGTCGAAAAGCTCTTATGGATTGCCAGACAGTACGTGGTAATGTGGGATGCGAAAGAAAAACGAGGGTGGTTGGTGAATGGAGCCTGCGCTCTATTGCACCTTCTTCTTGCTTCGCTCTATTTCAACAGAAACGATCCACTTAGCTTTGCATTCCGGTTAAGTCCTAGTGACGTCAAAGGCCCAGAGAAGATATTTACTCCTAGCTCTGCGATGGAGGTTCTGTTGAATCCTGATAACCTATCTCTGCAATTATATCATGCGAACCAGGGCGAGCCAGACGACACAACACTACCTCAAGTGCGGATTCGAGATAGAGTCGATCGTCTATATAACGTGCTCGAGAAGATCATGGACCATCAAGCAGAGATCATTGGGCCAGACAGGGGAGCATCATGCGATATGGCTCGGGGAAACCTGGAAGGATGGGACTTCAAGGACTTGGCGACCCAGGAAGACCCGCTGTATCCTCGGGTTTGTAAACTAGGGACCAGAGGGAAAAGCTGGGTTGACTTCACCAGAGATATTCACGCAGCAACGCTGTTCGGGACGGGATTCGGCGAGATCCTTCGCCCAGTTAATACCAGCCAACCATGCCCTTATTGGAGCAGATTGCCAGAAGGAAAGTCCTACCTTGCAGTCAGCGGTTATGATCTCGCTAACATCATTGATCGGTTTGGAAATCCAAATAGCAGCCCGGTCCGATTGACCAGCAACCTGATCTGGTGCAATTCACCAGATAATCTTTCTCGAACTTGCAAATGCATCGGTTGCCCGGAACAGACAGAACATTCCGAACTGGCGCAAGTCATTTTGCCCTCACACTTCAGAAGGAGGATACAGAAGCACAATACCATTCGATCAAGGGATTGGGGTCACGGCGCGGTAGTATTTGGCTATAATAGAGACTTCCGATGGTCATGGAACGACATCGGCTTTCCCGAACAAGAAGACGTGCTGTCATCTTCAAATAATTCAGAGTCCGATTCAGATGATGATTTCCATGATTCAGGGCTTGGAGCAAGCCTGGCTCCTTCTGCCACTGTTGAGGGTCCTAGGGAATTGCCTTTGTCGAGATCACTGCCGCAGGGCATTACTCATGAGGACTACGAGGTAGGGATTGTATGCGCCCTGTGGAAAGAGCTTCTTGCCGTCCGTGCTTTGTTCGATTTACCACATCCTGATCTTGGCGAAAAGGATGAGAATGATCCTAACTCCTATTGTCTTGGCCGGATGAAAGGATTTAATGTGGTTGCTGCCGGCCTTCCAGATGATGATTATGGTATGAATTCCGCCACGAACGTCGCTTCCCATCTAATTCGAACATTCCGACGGCTCAAATTCTGTCTGGTCGTTGGAATCGGAGGGGGAGTCCCTTCAACAGCCCAGAATATACGTCTTGGTGATATCGTTGTTAGCACCGGTGTGATCCAAGCCGATATTGGGAAATTAATCCAAGACTCCGAGTTCAGGATAACGGCGGAGAAACAACGACCACCGCCTTTTCTACGAGCAGTCATTACAAAAATCCGGTCTAATAGCCTGATCTCCTTTGACTCCGCCCTAAACCCGCTTCTTGACGATCTCAATCTGATCGCCTCGAAGAAACTGGAATACCAATATCCAGGCGCAGAGAGAGACCTGCTATTCGACCCCGATTACGTTCATGTCAAGGGCAGATCAACTTGTGACAACTGCATCGGCAGTCGACGGCCGAGATCTCGACAGCATGACGGCCCAAACGTTTTCTACGGCCTCATCGCATCCGGCAACCAAGTCGTCCGAGACGCAAGACACCGAGACCGCCTGGGCCGGGAAAACGTGATCTGTGTTGAGATGGAGGGGTCAGGAGTCATGAGAACCACCGACTGCCTTGTCATTCGAGGCATTTGCGATTATGCCGATTCGCATAAGAACAAACAGTGGCAGGAATATGCTGCTGCCACAGCGGCTGCTTATGCCAAATTTTTCTTGTCTCAGATGCGTGAAAGTGTTCATGAAACGGCCGTCAGAGTTCCATCACGGTTGGAAGAGCCGACGGGGCCAGCACAGCTGCAGAAGGAGAAACGGGCTGCACCACGTGCTGACCATGCTCAGCCTCTGCTGCTAAAGAGAGCCCGAAGATATTGAATTGTATTTCGATGCTGGCTGAGGTCGATCGCGAAGAGCCACTGATGTCGCCATCTCTAAGGACACAACAATTCAGCGGCGAAGTGATAAAGCTAGTATGCTATGGTGTCTTCTGTTTCAAGGTAGCAAGACAGTGGAATTCGTTGATCCTTTTGTGAAGGTTTTGCGGTTCCTCTTTAGTCTGACCTTTGTATGTTAGAGAATATTTTCTCTTAGACTCCTGTAACAGTGCTCTTGAAAGTATCGCTAGCGTTCTGGCAGCCTGGTAATTGGAAGCTCCCATGGTGATCTTAATAGATATGATGGCCTTTCGAAAACGGCAAGGGGATGCAAGATGACAACTGAGATGGTTTTCTTTCGGGGTATCCAATCAGTATAGTGAGACCAGGGTCAGGGAAGCAGCCAAGGGCCGAATGATGTAGCTATCTAAGTACTATCCCGCTAGTCGCGTAACCTTAGGGCGCGACTGATCACCTACCAGAACCAGCAGGGCAGGCGTCGTGGTGCTCGTAGACCTTTGCTCAATAGGTCTTTATGGCAGTACGTCTAAAGCCCAGTACGTCTAAAGCCCAGTATGATCCATTCCACGCCCCACGGCCGGTCCAACGGTTAAATACTGAATCGGTTAAATACCACCACCAGACCATCGGCCCACAGCGCCCCGAGGTCCCCAAATGCGGGGATCTCAACCCAGGCTCCATAGATGAATATAAATATCCATAACCACCCGAGTCAATAATCACGAGCACCCAACTAAGACATACGAACCCTCGTCAAAATGTCCATGACCGTATCTGATTGCACACAAATCAGGGATGGCTTCCCACGGCCGTTCCCTGATACCCCAGCCAATGTACTAGAGCAGTTCAAACTGAACGGCAAGGTGGTTGTTGTTACGGGCGCGGCTGATGGCATTGGCCTCGCTGTTGCCGAGGCTATGGCTGAGGCTGGGGCTCATGTTGCTTTGTGGTATAATTCGTAAGTTTTCTGCTTTCTATCCAAGGGTTGGCGTTGGATGTTGTGGCTTGATTGCTAATGTTGGGTAGAAATGACGCTGCTATCAAGAGGGGTGAGGAGTTGACAAGGGATCATGGGGTTAAGACTGTTGGTTATAAGGTTGATAGTAAGTTCTTTTTCTCTGTGTTGCTTTATGGTTGGTTGCTAAGATGTCCAGTATCGGATCCCGAGCAGGTGCAGAAAGCTGTGGGAGATGTGGTGCAGGACTTTGAGAGGATCGATGTTTTCGTTGCTAATGCTGGTGAGTTGGGCTTGGATGCTGTGATCAGAATCTCGCTGATGTAGTCAGGAATGGCTATCTCCAAACCAATCCTGGAGCAAACGTTGGAAGAGTACAGGAAGCAGATGTCTGTCAATGGTATGCATTCCCTGACTTCCCCAGATTCTACAAACTACATACTAACAATATATTTCAGTGGACGGAGTAGTCGCCTGCGCAAAATACGCAGGAGAAGTATTCCAACGCCAAGGCTCAGGAAACCTAATCATCACATCAAGTATGAGCGCACATATCGTAAACGTGCCAACCGATCAACCTGTCTACAATGGATCCAAGGCCTTTGTGACCCAGTTCGGTAAATCGCTTGCTCGTGAATGGCGAGACTTTGCACGGGTGAACATCGTCTCTCCTGGTTTCTTCGAAACCAAAATGGGTGCAAGCCCGCTTGCTCTGAATGAGGCGTACCGGATGGCGGTGCTGGGAAGGCAAGGCCATGTGAAGGAGATTAAAGGCCTCTATCTTTATCTGGCCAGTGATGCGTCGACGTACATGACTGGTAGCGATGTGTTGATTGATGGTGGATATGTACTTCCTTGATTACTAGTTCAAATCATGAGTATTAGGTAGTGGATTGATACGAATACTTCAACATCATTGTATAAGGCAGTATAAAGCCGCATGTTATAGAGAGGTGTATCGCCTCCCATTTAGCTATTGGGCCTGTGTCAACATACTATCTCGCCCAAGCTTTCATGACAGGTTTCCGGCACCCAGTTGACTAAAAAGTGTCATTAACGGGTTAAGATGAGGCAGCGATGCCGAGACAATTTCCTCAATTGATAAGGCTGCTTGGAGGATAGGCACGATATCTGTGACGATCGACTCATCTCTCTCATTCTTGGGGGCAAACTGAAAGATCCCCTTGGGATCCCAGGTTTGTTTGATTTCCCTGATATTTTCACTGTTACGGCCATAATAGGCCTGGTGGTGATCCTCCGTTACGCATATCTCCCGGTCCGGGAAATTCAGGAAACCGGCTTTTCCGTCAATCGAGAACGTCCTTAGTTCCTCTTTGAAGTTCTTGCAGAACTCCTCCATCTCCTCGCGAAGCCATTTCTCGTCCCATTGAAGCATGATGTATGCGATACGCGATGCGCCGCGCCAAGGAAACGCTGTCTCATTTTCCCCGACCTGGCTGGCTTGCTGTCCGGTATGGATAAAGGTTACCTGCAACAATGCCGATTCTCCACGAAAATCTTTCTTAAAATCCTTCATATGCTCTCTGATGGTGTTGGTGATACCCTCGTAGTCACTTCCTGTTCCGAAGACGAACGATGCGTAGATCGAATACGCCTTGTTAGAGGGAATCGCCTTCTTAGTCTCCTCGGACCACTGGGATACAAGAGTTTCATGCAGAAAACGCGATGAATCTTCAGCAATTGATCGACGTTTGAGGTTGTCTGCCAGGGAGTTCTTCATCTCTTGGATCCTCCTTGTTTGATCATCTTCCAGATTGCTAGCATCTCGATGAAGATGTCCATCGATTTCTTCTTGAAAGACCTGCTTCTTCCCGTCGTAATAGGTAAGAAACCGAACAGCAAGATCACCCTTCCCATCCTTCAGATCGCAGAACCAGCTAGTGTCGATGGTCATGCTATCACTCCAATCGGCGGCGTAAAAGCTGTTCATTGCCTCCATGAACCCTTCTTCCCTCTCGTCGGTTGAGGGGTACCAGGTGTATCTCCCCGCCACAACCCGGGGTTCTTGTAATTTGTGGAGAGACATCTTCATCGTGATCACGGCACCAAAATTATTCGCACCGGCTCCACAGAGAGCCCAGAACAGCTTCCTCTTTTCAGGGTCTGGATGGTTCTTGTGCACGGTTACCAGCTCCCCCTTTCCCGTGACCAGCGTAGCCTCCAGTAAGCTATCACATCCCATTCCAAACTTCCGAGTGAATGGACCCAGCCCTCCGCCCAATATAAACCCACTTACTCCCACAGTCGGACACCGTCCACCATTGACCACCCATCCATTGACCTTATCAATCACCAACTGCCGATACGCATGTGCCCACAGCGCCCCACCTTGCATGGTGATCGTTGGATTGTCGCCATGCTGGAGATAAACATCATTCATTCGGGAGAGATCCAAAAGAATCCCATCATTGGTGGTGGAGAGACCTGCGTACGAATGCCCGCCATTCTTGACGGTGATGGGCGTTCTATTATCGTAAGCATATTTGACCACCTCCTCTACATGCACCGGTAGTTCGGGCTTCACGACACACGTGGGGCGACTGAAGCGGTAAAGGAGATTGGCAACGTCGACGGAGACTTCGTATTCTAGGTCGCCGGACTTGTAGACGGGGATCTGGGTTCCAAGGACCTTTTTCTCTTTGAGGTCTTTGTAGATGTCTGCGCTTGGCATTGTGGGGGTTCGATCGTGAAGTGGTATGATAGGGGTAGTGGTTTCTGACTTAGGATAATTTTTCACTAGGACGTGTGTTGAGAGATACAGAAGTGACAGGTCAGGGCAGAATTTGATGGGCTTTATATGTTTCTCTGAAGATTTCCTGTCATAGAATTGTTTCTGCAAAGCTCTTTGGGCAGGGTTTAGATTTGGAATTCGCTTACGATCACAGCCAATGGAATTAGTTCGTGCAATGCAGTTCGGATCGTCAATCGAGTCTAATGAAGACACGTCACCATGCACATAATTACCCTGTAGGTGTCTAGATAGGGATGAATAGCTCCGAATAGGCCAGTCGATCTACATAAAATGAGGAGTAGCGAGTCTGTCTCCGCTCTTCCCGATATCTCTCTCCGAAGTGACAAATACTCTTTCTCTATAGCTGTATAATGCTAAGGCACTACAAAAATCACGAACATCCTGCACTCTGGGAAGGCCTCCTCGGCAGCTACTATGCGACGCTTGTCCAGAAGGTCCGCATGTGGCCTTCTTTTATTGGCCCCTCGTATAGATACTGTACGAGTGCAGCAAACGAGAAAAGATGATATCAAATCAAGTCTGATCATGACTAGTAATGCATGCATCTAATAATGAGGCTGGGAGGGGCTCAGTCAATGAGGTACAGTAAGGAATCAGTTCTGCCCCTCCCGGTCTAGGTGGGTCTGCCGATCGATTAGGGCTTCAAGGCTATGCACCCCCAGACTAGGTATACAAAGGAAAGAAAGTTCTCCAGTGCAACGTGTACAGCAGCACCCCCTTGGTCATCATCATTGGACATGAGAATCTCCTCTGACCTCAGCGCTTGGGTACCCCCGGAAAAGCTTTCCGAGACATACAATACGATGAAATCAGCATTAGATTTATCATTCAATGATATCCAATAATTCATACATGGCGGGGATGTTGCATGCATCTGAAACCTGTGCATCTCCGTCCCGCCAAATAGACAACCCCACGTCGATTTCAGGAACCCCACCGGCGGCGATCAATGCCGGCGTCTCCGATGGAACAGCATAGGAGAACCAGTAATTGTACCGCAGCCTCATTTGGCCTTTGGCATTCTTAGGTAAACCTTCCTAAATATGGTCATTTTCAAAAAGTAAAGTTACATTATCGAACCATAGTTCTTCCCACTTATCCGACGTTGACTGTAGATCAATGTCACTCCCGCTGGGAATCTTCACCATTCCTCAGGCTAAGATCCATCTTATAGGTTGGTATATACGGGGGCCTGACACTTAGAGTAAAGTTTGCCTTATCGTAATTACAAGGGGATCATGAAGTACTTCGAAGGAAAGGCGCATTGGTAGGGCCAATACAACTTTGCACGAATATCAAAATTACCATTCTATTATAAGTTCCTTGCTAGTTATATATTTTGTTAGCTACATTAGTGGCCCCAATTTTGCCCCGATTCAGAAACCCGAAAATGTCTCTTAACGTGCTTCTTCATCCGAGTCTAGATATATCTGTACAACTAATGCGTATATACGAAGTCCACGAGCCAAACCCTAAGTACAGCTTACCACAGCCTTTAGAATCGATCTTTAACAGAGTGGTACTATCAGGATGGAGCTGTAAGGTAGGAAGGTATAGACATTGGTCGGTATAGGGAATGCGCAGTTGTGGAGATGTTCCTCGAGACTTGAAGCGGGAAATTCCGCAGATTTAATAGTAACTATAATGATGAAAATCGGCATGAACTGATGATGAGATATC
This sequence comes from Aspergillus sergii, assembly GCA_009193525.1. NCBI lineage: Eukaryota > Fungi > Ascomycota > Eurotiomycetes > Eurotiales > Aspergillaceae > Aspergillus > Aspergillus sergii. The sequence continues at coordinate 53,195 of ML741864.1, read as the reverse complement.
TGCTAGCTGCGAGGCTTTCGAGGGCTTTAAAGCTGTCATTATAATAAGCACCTGTCCTTGTTAGATGGTGTACTAGTACATAAAGCATCGGCTGACTGTCTACCGATGAGGGACAAATCCCGTCGGAGGAGAACGGTCCGCATACAAGGCTCCCATCTAGAAGGCGGGGCAACGAATGTATTGCCATAACGGCGTAGCTCCGACCGACGTTGATCTATAATAAAACTCAGCCAAGTACATCCGACAGCGGCTATACATACACTTCATATATTTCCTTATTTTGAGAATTCAAGACTTGCATCTTCGCACTATCCAAGCCGCACAATGACAGCACCCAAGGATATATCGAGCCGCGATGAGCTCACTAAACGAGCGGTTCCCAGTATGGTCTTGAGCGACGGCAGCCCTTCATCCATGACCCCACCACCCGCAACAAATACCGAGAGCGACCCCACTACAGCGGCGCAAAAGAGGTTCACGGTGCAAGGAAATGCAGTTGTTACTGGCGGTGCCGGTACATTGGGACTGCAGTCATGTAATGCGCTTCTCGAACACGGCTTACACGGTCTTATGATTATGGACATGGACCCAACAATTTCCCAGAAAGAAATCGAAGGCCTGCGGCTGAAGTACCCCAAAGCCAAGATTGCTACACTGAAAGTCGACGTCACCGACGAGGTCGCCGTGGAGTCAGCGTTCGAGGAGACCACCAAAGTGTTGGGATCAGTGGATGCGCTGCTCTGTTTCGTTGGTGTTGTCGGATGTGTCAACTCGTTGGAGATGCCCATCCCGCAGTGGCGAAAGATTATGGATATCAACACCACTGGCTCTTTTATCTGCGCACAAGCTGCTGCCAAGCGGATGGTGGCTCAAGGCACGGGAGGCTCTATTACCTTCGTGGCATCCATCTCCGGGCACCGTGTGAACTTTCCTCAGCCGCAGGCTGCATACAATGTCAGCAAAGCGGCAATTCTGATGCTGAAGAGTTGTCTTGCGGCGGAGTGGGCTCGGTATGGTATCCGGACGAACAGTGTCAGTCCGGGGTATATGGATACGATTCTGAATGCAGGCGATGGCATTGCCGAGCACCGCCGGATTTGGGCCGAACGCAACCCTAGCGGAAGGATGGGGAGTCCGTCTGAGCTGACGGGCGCCATAGTGTTATTGGCGAGCAGCGCCAGCACATATATTAATGGTGCTGATATTGTTGTCGATGGGGGACAGATTCTATTTTAATGGTAAATACAGTACCAAGATCTCCGAACAACATGTTGGTACCAGTATTTCCTTGGGGCAGAGAGCATCTTTGCCGCATTGCAGATATTTCTTGAAACACCACACGAGACGCGAATCCATTTGAGGGAATCGAGGGGATTTCGGGGACACAGGAGCTCGAACTCCTCGATTATATGTCCTTAAGCGCCGATGGCCTATGTGATAATGTGGGAAGTCCAATGCTATTTAGCTCTACGGCTAATTTCCCTTGAAATTAGGGCTGGGCATAACATCGAACTTACTGCTTTGTAACCTCTTGGACGGATATTAAAACGATTAGTATTTGATAATAGAGTTTGTGACTCGATCTTTTACTCGCAAGTGTGATCTTTGATACCTCTCTTTTTAGCGTAGAAAGATTGCTACCTTTCGACCTATAAAGGTGACTGAAGCCCTTTTCCCTCTCTCTCTACCTCTTCAAGCTTTACTGTTTTTTATTGCTATTTTTCACGTTGCTGAATACATCGGCACGCCGTCATCCGATGCTCCAAAATGCTATTAAACATCCACTGTGGACGGAAAGCTCAGCCTGTAATAAACCTACTAAACGTCGACCTCTTCTCTTACCCCTCATCAAAATACGAGAGATAATACCCCACTGGCCAGGAAAGGCCGGACCTTCGGGCGACAGTCAACCGATGATCAACCAAGGAAGCTGTCAAGTGGGGTTGTGGGGATCGTAGCATAGCAAATTTTGCATAAAATGTTCTATCTGATACCCAGACAACTGGATAATGCATGAGAAAAGATATCCCGTACTCACCGTTTAACAACATCCAAAATGAGTGAAGACGCCAGGAATCCATCCTGCCTTCTCTACGGGCCCCTAGATGCTCGATTTGAAGATCGCCCGATGCCCGTTCTTGATAGTCCGCATGATGTTATTGTTCAGATTGCTTATACGGGTGTTTGTGGAAGTGATGTGAGTAGTCTACGCCACTATCATTCACTCTATGAATGATGTATCCATAGTAATTGAGTCGAATATTCACTAATCCCACAAAGGTCCACTTCTGGCTCCACGGCGGAATCCGCACCTACGTCTCCGAAACCCAGCCCTTGACAATGGGTCACGAAGCATCAGGCATAATCCACAAAGTAGGCACCGGAGTCACCACTCTCGTTCCAGGCGACAGGGTGGCAATCGAACCCGGCTACCCGTGTCGTCGCTGTGCGCGCTGCAAACTAGGTCGCTATAACCTCTGTCCGGAGATGAAGTTCGCCGCTGACCCACCACTCACTCACGGTACTCTTACGAAGTATTTCAAGGTACCCGCTGATTTCTGCTACAAGATTCCGGATAAGATGAATCTGTCTGACGCCGTGCTCATGGAGCCTTTGGCGGTTGCTATTCATGCGGTTAGACTAGCAGATGTAAAATTGGGAAATAGGATCATTGTTTTCGGGGCAGGGACTGTTGGATTATTTTGTGCTGCTGTTGCGAGGGAGTTTGGGGCTTCTGCTGTTGTTTCTGTGGATGTTTTGGAGAATAGGTTGCGTTTTGCGGGGGAGTTTGTTGGGTCTGTTGGACGGACAGCTATGCCTGATCTATCGCTTAGTCCGGAGGAGAATGCCCAACGATTGATACAGACACAGGGCCTTGATGAAGGGGCGGATGTTGTTATCGATGCATCTGGGGCTGAGGCCTCTGTGCAGACAGGGGTGTTTTCATTACGGATGGGAGGGACTTATGTGCAAGCTGGAATGGGGAAACGCAAGATTGAATTCCCGATATCGGAGATGTGCGAGAGGGAGATAGTAGCTAAGGGTTGCTTTCGATATGGAGCTGGGGACTTTGACCTGGGAATTCATCTTGTGAGTTCGGGGAGGATACAGTTGGCGGGATTGGTGACCAAGATCCACCCGTTTGAGCGTGCTACTGAGGCGTGGGAAACGGCTAAGCGAGGCGAGGGTACGAAGACGCTCATTGAAGGGCCAAAGTCTTAGAAATGGGGTATTGAAACACCTGCTGCTCTCGCTATGGCTCAGGTAGCCTCCGGCTAATGTTGACATGGCCGGTGGGGGTGGGAGTAGATAGCGTTGTCGGTCCTTGAGTCTGCTGTGGCGAAAATGATAATAATAAGAAGACAAAAAGCAACACTACTATAGGCCAATCTTCGGCAACAAACCAACAGTCAACATCTAAAAGAGCCTGTAGACTCCTATATCCGTGAGCGAGGATCATAGGGCCGATGGCATATATTGTCTATGCGAGAGAATGATTACACAAGGTAATTTCCATGCCCTGAGTCCTGTTTCGCATGAGGACAAATACTCTTCTTCATTGCGTATCTCACAGGCATAAAAGAGGTACAGTTCAATCAAGGACCAGTCTAAAGATTTGACCTTCAATAAAGTATCCGCCGGTCTGTCCAGGGGTTGGTTGCAAGAGGAAGGTCGAGGAAAACTTGCAAGGCCTGTCATACGCATCGTCGACCTATGTATTTTCAAGACCATACGTCAGCAATTGCCACAATTACTATATGATCATAAGTAGAGGGCCTCTTACAACCATACTTCCAGCCGCAACTACCAGTACACCGGAGTTAGAAGTTGGTACAGAATCAATCGTAGTGACCTTTGTCTTCACAGTATTCGAAACAGATTGCTAAAGACAAAGTTAGGAATATCACATGAATAGCCTATTATAGATTCGATGAGTGGTACAGCACTTACGCTTAAGGCTGCCATGATATTTTCCGGACCTTGGCATGGGTGACCCTCCCATACTAAGTGGGATTCCTGACGCTATGATCATATCAGCTTATCCCATAGAATTATCCATAAACCAGCCATGGATAGCGTTATCCTTGAAGTAAAACGTACATAGAGACTGGTCAGGGTAGACCTTGTATTTGTATCATCGAACGTGCGATAGTAATGGCTAACCAAGGACGCTAAGCGTAGTTAGCAATCACTAACCGAGTAGACCCAGGGACATGACATCGATTGGAAACGCTTAGTGGAGAAGTTAGGGGTACATACCGGCAATTGATCCATAATCCGACATTGTTGTAATTCACTAGGCAGTTTGTGTTAGCAACGCTGGGTAGGTCTATAGCTGGGCTCATCGCATACGAGATTGGCAAAACATACATTAAACAGAGACCAATTCAGCAAAGGGTAAGTAGGGAAATATTTTTGATGGACAGCTGGGGGAGATGGAAACCCCTTAAATGGGAGCAGCTAGGTACCCCTCCTCATGAATTTCGCTCATACTGCGTTGGCAATGCATGAGGTTGCAGAATAGCCTTGTAATGGCCAATTACCAGCGTCATTCTCAAAGGCCCACTAACATTTATGACGAGATCGCCATCTGCACGCTCGGAGAGACTTTTCTGAGTGGTGGAATCAACTGAAAATCTTTCCGTATCCAGACTAGTAAAGGTTTAAAGGAACATTAATCTAGGCGTTCATTTTAAGTTGAGGGTGATTACGATCACACATCTTGACGTCCAAGTGGGTACAAAGAGGAGCGGTGTAGATAGTTTATTATCTATCATGTGACACGAAAGGATGGGAAGAAAGAAGTTTACTATTCATTCTAGTATTTACGATCGAATACATCATAGAAAAGTTGCGTCACCATAGTATGATATTGTCTGTGATTATGCGCTTTCCAATCCTGTTTATTCGTATATTATAAATCAATTCCTTTTGGAAATCAATATGTTATATTACTATGCCCCTGTTACCGAGTATTGGCCAAGCTGAGTAACTTACTTGATCGTCAGCATAATCAAACTTTAAGCTCAGTAACTCACCTCATGATATTGATTGGAGCTTTGAGCATGGATGTCTGGCCACCCAACACTCGACTAACTATGTATCTTGGTCCCCCCCAACTCAGCTTTGGACATACAGGTGACCTTCTAACATATCCGCCTAACTCATTTCTCTAATTCCATCATCAAATATCCATATTTTACACGATTTTATCTTTGGCCTTATAGCTATCTTATCATTCCTGGCCGTGAATAGAGCAAGGTCAGTGTGGTAAGTTATGTCTAACTTAGATAGCGAACTGGGTGCAGAGTCCTTGGACGATGCCCTGAGTTTAAAACATACTTTCCAAAGCACTTCTATTTTGGCGCAATTTATACTCAGGATTGTCATGAGAACGTCAAACGAAGAAAGTAGAGACCGTCAATCTGATTCAGAGTTGCTGAGAAAGTTACTCTACTTATAGCCTACAGGGCCTCCATCTGCCTGGCTCTTTATGTGATATGAACATTTCTTTTCCTAATGTCTCCATCATCTAAGATATGCGTACGCAATAGTGCTCACCAACAGTACAGAGATACAACTGTCCAGAAACGAGTGCAACGACAGAAGACGGGATGGTTTCTGACAATATAATTACGGTATCATGCTAATCCTGCGTTAGAGTGGCAAAGGACTAGACTAAGTTAGATTGAACGGTTATTTATTCAGAAGCCAAAATCACGGCCAAGGGCATATCTATCCAGCCCAGTGGAGAATTGGCCTATTAATCGAGGTTACCATTAACAGTGTAGACAGGAAAGCGTTGGGCACCGGAATTGAATTTTAAACGTTCTACGTGTCATTTACCTTGGGATTAATAATGTCTCCGGTAAAGCTATTATAGGGAAATACTAGTTTCATTGAAGGCGTATACTGGAGAGATCTTCGATCCGTAGGGTACACTAAATGCTACGACCAAATCCCTATCTATTGTATGAGTCATCCAACTATGCCATATTCTCCTGGCCCTGTTCTGTCTTTGTAATGCCCAGACCTTCGCTCCTAAAGTCTCCATACCCCCCAACGGCCACCGAGTCCAACGGCTATACTGACCGATCCTGCTTGAAACTGTGAAATTTGCGCAGGAACCATTCATCCGCCGTTGTCTTCTTCCCATCATTTCCAATAAATACAGCATATTCTGCAGCTCGTAAGTACGCTGTCGAGTACCGATCATAAGAGTGGGCGCTATCCTAATCCGTAAGTGGTAAAACACGGTGCAAAGCTGACCGGAACCGCTCTCCTGGCAGGAATCGTAAACTGTTTCCAACATTGACAATGCCGTGGCCTTCGCGAGTACGTACCCATTCCCACTGGCCCGTTGTCGGTGACAGCACCTGCAGCCCCGGTTGTTGTGTGAACAGCAGAGTCAATGTACCTGCATCTGTATGAATGTTCTGACGCAGACCTTGGGATCCTGGGGGCTTCGGTGGGTGGTGCAAGAAGCACAGAGCTGATCACGACTGCTTGTCGTCGGGGGCCCTTGAGGAAGGTTCTCACCTTGCCATCATTCTATGTTGCGTCTGAGAATACGGAGAGAATTGTCTTCGTCACAAGATGTGAGCCGAAGTGTAAATCATCGAATGTTTGGAGGCTTTGTCTGACCACTTCTGGCAGTGGATCGCGCGAGAGCTTCGCACCACGTGAGAGCTAGAGGTACAGGAATATATCAGTAAGTGCATGAGTCAATTAGATCATGAATGTACGTACGTGAAGAGACTCATACCCATCTCTCTGGCCTCACTTGACTCCAGATTACTGTCCGACAAGCTTATATCCATGGGCATCAGAGAGTCACCGTCTTTGCTTTCTCTTCTTTGGGCTTCTTGAACTATTCTTTAAGCATACCGTTACATGCATTCAAGGAGTTAATAAGCTGACCATCTTTCCAACCTCTCAGATTCAAGTAGAAGAACCGATCGTCGGTTGCACTTTCCACAATCCGACAAACTTCCTCGGTATCCCTACTGGCAAGTGTAGCAAAATCAATTGTTTGTGAGTTAGCCATGGGAGAAGGTGCGTCTTGCGACATATTGAATATAATAATGAACACGCTGGCGAAGGTGTTGCGTATCTGTTTTCAATTCAAAGCCTTTGCAAGGTTTAGGGGTTATATACACCTTTCATGCCAAGCCATTGAGTAGAGAGCTTTGGTGTATAATTTCCTACAAGAATGATAGTTACATTTACTGTAGAATCCCTTGTGGTACATTCCGAAATCACATCATTGTGCTCCCGGATTCATCATATACAAGCTCTTCTATACCTAGACTGGTCTGCCAAGCCGCCCAGGGCGCGACCTGTTCTTCATGCGGTACATATATGCATGACCTCCTCTGGAAGGAGAAGATAAACAGGCGGATACCAGGGACCTTGTCTCAACGAGAAGAAATATAAGGATACGCGTCGGCCAGGAAAGTAGGGTTGCATTCCCGATTGCAACCAAAAATGGTTAGTTGGCAGGGAATATGAGCAGGGATCATTAGATAGGGAAGACATTAACAATCAGGATCGAGATTAAAACACATCCCTTTATTCTCCTTTCACAATATTCGGTCACAACCTTTTCTACGAAATACCCAATCGGGCTTCATAGCTAGACCCAACATATTGTTCTCTCCTTCCGTCTGATGGTCTGCTAAACACCTTTGCACCATGACGCAGCTCAGAGGACATCCATCCGATCAACCAACCACCTCGCACCGACCGGATGGTGGGAGACCAGCTTGGATATTCCTCGCTTCAGTCTCTGTTATGCTGCAGCTGACGTGGGGTATTCGCAGTTTCGATCACATCTAGACTGGAATATATGCAGGCTAATAGAATCCCTGCCAGGCTTGACAATCTCATTTGGTGCTTTTCGTGAATATTACTTCTACGAGTCGGCCTTCTCCGGTAATCAGGTAATTGCTGTCATTGGAGTTGTCAGTACGGTATGTTTCCTGATGACGCGGCAAACATATGCACACACGTGCCAAGTTCCTGTCTGAGGCTTCATAGGGTGTGATCCAACTCCTCTGTCCCTTTCTAGTGCACATCTTGGGGGGAAGAGCTTGGCTGCGTAAACCGCTCCTATGCATCGGCTCAGCCATTGTGGTGGCCGCATCCACTGGGGCGGGATTCTCTCACATCCCCGTCCAACTGATCATGACCCAAGGGGTCCTCTACGGTCTGGGTAGTGGTGTGGTCTTTGCTCCCAATATGAGCCTAAATGATGAATGGTTCATCAGCCGGCGTAGCCTCGCCTACAGCATCTACTTTGCATATTCAAGTATCGCTGCTGCCATCATAGCTCCAGTCATGTGGGTACTTCTCGCCAAGTACTCAGCCGAAGCGACGTTGGTTGGCTGGGGGATATTTGTTGATGTTGTGGTGAGTATAGCCCTGGTCGGCGTGCGGCAACGCCTGTCGTCATCATCCAGGTCCGCGGAGAACGAAAAGGAAAATCCCCTCTCAGGACAATTTTCATATGCATTTCTGCGCAAGCCTCTGTTCTGGCGAATTCTCTTATACAATGTCTTACAAGCACTGTCACAATACTTGCCTTCCGTCTATATCCCATCTTAAGCAACAGCTGTAATTGGTGCCTCCTCTGCAAGTGCATCGGCTCTACTCGCCATTTACAACATCGCATCCGCCATTTGCCAGCCCTTCCTTGGCTTACTCGCGTAATTGACCCTTGAAAGAAAGACTCCCAGGTGCGTTACTGATTTTGGCATAGTGACAAGCGAGGTATTCTGTATCCGCTGCTGCTGAGTACTTTGATCCCATCTACTGCAGTTCTGTGTATCTGGGGCTTCGCGACGAAGTATGGTCTACTCGCACTGGTATGCATCTTATTTGGCGGGCTTTCCGGGGGCTATGTTGTCCTACGGAGTCGCTTTGCAACAGCTATCGTTGCAAACAGTGATCGCCCAAATGAAGAGCTGATTGTATCAGGTCTGATCATGTTCTTCAGGGGAGGAGCCACAATCGTATCCGGCTTTGTAGCTACAACGGTCTCCTCTGCGGGTGAAGATCGGGGCCTGCGCAATGGGAGTTATGGTGCCGGCCAGTGGCTTCCATTAATCCTTACTGTTGGAATATTGACTGGAGCTTCTTGCATTGGCGCGCTAGGCTTCCTGCGGGACGGGAAGGCAAGAAAGAGAGGAGCGTGGAGAACCGGAGTGAGCAAGATCATGGAGATTCGTAAGATGCTGATGTGATTTCCATAATAGCTTGGAATACATTTATCATAAATCTAGGAAATTAAAGTTTGAGGCCCCTGTGCAACATGCATGGTTTTCTATTATATTTTCCTCTGGATGGGAAGGTGATATTTCGACTCAGCTTACATAGAATACCAACTTCCAATGGCCCTTTAGCAACACTGGACGCTATATACTACAAGGTCTATAATAGCAGACTAATCAAATAGGTGCAACGAAGCAAGCTGTTTATACATACCGGCACAGGGTGGCTGATATCATTATTGCCAAACTGTGGCGGTCAGTTATAGATATCAATATACTAGGGCAAATTGTACTTGACATGGGATTCGATCGCATGCAACATTTGTTCATTTGTGGCTATAAGCTTTGCATCTCGTCCTCAAACCTGATATCCTGCATGTCTGCACGTCTATTCTAACCAGCAGAGTATGTCACAAGAATATAAGAATATGCATCGTAACGTGGCCATCGAGAACCTCACGTGGTCCTACGTCATGGGCCGCTCCACCGACGTCACAGCCGATGGAGTAATCTATTCTATCAAGCCCTATACATGCAATTAAGATCGTTAACATCCGCTTCACATTCTTCTCTTTTGGATTAGCGAAGCGTTCCACATCATCCTAACTACTACGGTAATACTTTCTTCTACCATATATGTTACAAGTTTTACATCATGAACCCGCCCAACCCCATCTCCCAGCCCCAGGAAGAGGAAGACGAAGAACAGAAACAACAGCAATCCTACTATGACTGGCTCCGTGAACAATACAACATTCAATACGAGAAATGGTATCCCTGGATCGAAGATCAGTATTTCAAGTGGTTTGGAAAGGGCGATAACAAAGCTTCCTATATTACGAAGGGTAAGTACAACTTGTATCTATGCATGGAATTTAAATGGTGATGAGACCGCTAACTAGAGAATCTCGATATAGATAGTCTCAACCAATCCAAGGTCACTGATATCAGCCAGGCTGATCAACTACAAGAGGACGTGCATGATCTAGTCGGAAATCAGCTCGGCGATAACGGGTTGCTTTCGCCTGTTGGGAATGTGGTTTCTAAGGAGGGGATTAATAGGGCGGAGAGAAAGGGGAAGGACGAGGAAGGGAGGTATGGATTTGGGGATTTTGGTATTGCAGTGAAATGATTCAAGGCCAGGGATGATGAATGGTGATGAGGGAAATTGTATGATATTTCTGTGGAGGAATACCTTTGTTTTGTCTATGTTTCGCGCATGGGATTACTTGACGTTTTTCTTATAATTGTATTTATAATACCTCTTTGTTGAATATGCAATTACATGATATAAGCCATTTACACGACTGCTTTAAACAACAGGCGTTTCTGCTCGGTGAGAGCTCCACGGTCCTTTGGCTTTTATTAGTAACCAATTATAGGAGCATCATTAGACAGCGATGCCACTTCGGTTCTTATATATCTATAGCAGTGAAATCTCGTATATCCCACCCTCCAGACTCGATATCCCCTCGGTATACGCACTCCCATTCACACTAAACAGCTGTCCATCCTGCACACGGATCACCAACTTCCCCCCTATTCTAGCCGTGACCCTCGCCCAAGTCAGCTTCCCATCTGACCATTCCATATCCACCACAAAGTTCCCCCTCGCCACCAACCCAGACACCTTCCCATGTGGCACAGCAGACGGCAAGGCTGGGAGCAAATGTACCACACCAGCATGACTCTGCAGCAGCATCTCGGCAATGCCCGCCGTGAACCCAAAGTTACCATCAATCTGGAAGGCCGACCCAGGCCCAGAGTCTGTATTCCACAGATTCGCACTCGGGTATGTCTTCAGAAATACCTGCGTGTGGTTCCACGCGGCGTCTCCATCGAACAACCGGGAGTAAAGACTTATGGTCCACGCTCGCGACCAACCTGTACTACCGCTGCCGTGGGCGATGCGATGGTCTAGCAGTACCTTTGCGGCGGCTGCTAATGTTGAGTTTACGAGGGGTGTCATCTGTGACCCTGGGTAGAGGCCGAAGATGGGGCTCATGTGTCGATGGCCTGGTTCTGTTTCTTGGTATTCGTGACGCCATTCGAGGATTTGGCCATAGGATCCGATTTGAGGGGGTTTGATAAGTGGTATGGAGTATGCTGCTTTAGCGATATCTGTGTTGTTGATACCAAGGACCTTACTGGTTTCTATAATCGAGTGGAAGAGTTCTGATAGGAGCGCGTTGTCCATCGTTGGGGCGATGTCGATACCCTCTTCCTTACCAGTTTGGCTCATGTCATTCGGCACGACAAACGCATTCTCCGGTGATGATGAAGGTCCTGTGCTCAGATACCTGTTGAAAGGGAATAAATAGCAGTGGTAGAACTGAGCAGAGGACCGTAGGAGCGGCCAGATGCGTTCTTCTAATAGAGTCGCGTCTCGCGTGAAGCGATACTGTTCCATTAGATTCGCGGACAACCATGCACCACCCATCGGCCACATCGTCCATTTAGTTCCGTTGTTTACTGGAACTGCATCTCCCCAGAGATCCGTGTTGTGATGTAAGACATAGCCCCCATTGTCGCAGTTGTACATGCGCCGCGCGATATCTTGCCCCCTGGGCTTCACCGTTTCCAGAAGAGATATCAGCGGCCCTAACGTTTCTGCCAAGTTCGTTACGCCGGCTGGCCAGTAGTTCATCTCAAGGTTAATGTTAACCGTGTACCGCCCTCCCCAAGCAGGCTCGTAGTCCTCGTTCCAGAGCCCTTGGAGATTAGGGGGTAATGGCGAAGTACCAGTCTCACGCGATGACGCGATGAGAGAATACCGACCAAACTGGAACATCAGGGCCGCTAGTTCGGGGTCCGCGTCAGGGTCGGTCTTGTATCTTTCCAGTCGGACATCGGTCGGCAAATTGCCCGTAGCACCAGACGATCCCAGATCGAGATGCACTCGGCCTGCCAGGGATTCATGATCAGCCGTGGCTGATTGTTCGATAGCAGGAAAACCGGTCCGCACAGCTGCGTCTAGCTTGCGCTCTATCTCGGCCTCCCATGCTTCTTGACCGTCAAATCGATACGACGTTTCGGCATCAATGAAGACGTCCACCATCGTCGCGTTTTGGACTACTAAAGAGGTTTCGCTGCGTGATACCCGCCCTTCTATCGTTAGTGATTATCGGTAGTAACTTTCGAGATACTCACCCCCATGAGCGACGATCCGGGCCGCTGCCGAAAAGGTAATCCCGTCTGACACGGCCGTTGACGCGCGTAGTTTCAGTGATCCAGTATCGTTTCCTGCGGTCGCGGCATTTTCTGTGACATACCGACCGCGAGAAAGCGAAGCAGCGACATTTAACCGACCAGCCTCGCTAGCTGTAAGCCGAGCTGCAATTATTCCAGCTGGATGGCTTGAAACGTACTCCCGCCTATCTAATGTTAGCCTATGTTGACCGCTACTGTAAACAATCTCACATACCTAAATTTAACACCCTTGTACCCATATTCCACGACCGCACGACCTTTAAGCAAATCCAACGACCGGGTATAGTTCTCTACCTGCGAATCCTCATGGCCAAAAGTCTAGCACCAACGAACCAAGTGGATGATAAGCTCGTGGCTCATCCGGACTGCCGACCATATGTTCCAGCGTCGTCTGTCCAGCCGCTGTGATGTTCCCTTCTTTGAGCATAGACCGGACGGGGTCTAAAACGCTATATGAGTCCGCGTTGACTCTGTCCATGAACTGGCCACTCCATATGGAGTTCTCGTTCAGGGTTATATTTTCTACGGCAGAGCCCCATACTGCTGCGCCGAGTCGGCCATTTCCTAGTGGTAGTGTTGAAGTGAAGTTGTTGGCTGGTGACGTGTACCATGTGAAGCGGGATGGGTCGAAGCTAGCGTGGACAATCGTGGCTCCGATGGCTAGATGTATGAGGGGAAACAGTAACATCTTTTCAGTGACTGTGTGTGCAAAATTTGAATCCAGCATCTGTGGAAGAGACTCGTTATAAGTTGCGACCGGTAGTTGTGGCAAGATGCATGCATCGATTGATTGATTGTTCTTGGTAATTCCACGAATCAGCTGGCGGGAGGTGGTGCACCTGCATGCAAATAGATTAAACCCGTTCAAAGTGCCCATGCCGATCTATGTTGAAATGAACTTCGCCAGTTAAATATACCGTGTACTCCTCATCTTGCTTTATGGAAAAGCTCTGATATACTCCATCGCTTTGCTTGGTAGGCTGCTGTAAAGATGCCATCGTAACTCAGTTGTCACTGTTAGGGTCGGCTTGAATACGTATCGCTTTCTCTATATGCGCAAACAATGCTATATAGATTACAAGGGTGCTTCATAGCACAATTCCATATTTTTTAATGTCGCATCGTAGCCTCGAAACTCTGCATGGTTGGCTGGTGAGCTCCTAGAACCATACAATTCGCATATTTTTCAAGGTATTCACGTCTTCAATCCAACTTGTTGTTTTTGTCTGAGGCGTCCTTGATATTTAGAAACGCGATATAATCGGACTTGTTCATTGCTTTTCCATCGCCTATCTTCACCGAAAGACATCGTAGTAATCTGTCGCGATTGAATCCAGAAAGGAAAGCTTCCTCCCGCCTGAAGCTAGACATATGGATCAGCCCTTGCTATAGACGAGACATGCTCAAGGATATCTGGTAACGTGGCCACGGATTTCAATACTTGACTAGCGATTGCACAAAGCTGCAGAAGAATCGTTGCAACGAAAAGCATGCTTCCCAGTCGCGACAGTACGTCTGTGGTCTTTCCAGCGGGAAAGGAACCACAAAGTCTTTTGTATCGAGTGCCCATCAACATATCATATACCACGTGACACACCCTGCGCAAAACACGGTCAATGTAGGCATAGTATGTGCAGGAGCTGCTATATGGACCATAGACTGGCCCACCTGCTCGCTCCTACAACACGGAAATAACTGGAGAATCGCGCAACGGCCCGGATTCTATGGATCAAGTGGGTCAATAAGTATCACACGAAGGCTCAACTATCCACTGCTTTAATAAGTAAAAGCGTTAGTTAAATTTACATATTCTTCCAGATTTCAAGTAAATAATAAGTGAAGTTATGGGGCACAGCATCAGACACAGTGTAATGAAGCCCACTCACCCTTGTCTGTAGACATTGAGACTGTACGGATTCAGAACTTCACGATGTTCCAGAAAATTAAAAATCCATCGCCTATTCTGTAGCTACTCCATGGTGTAGTACCATTAAGTGTCACGTCTCAGACACCTGGGTCATCGTAGCTCGGAGATCTTGATGTGTCCCGCTTGTCGATAAGGGAGCTCTAGAATGCGATAAGATAGCAGTCACGTGCCTCTTGATCACCAGACCCACTAACCAAGTTCTCACATCACTGAGCCTGGTGGTCGCGTGTGCTGCAATATCAACGGGTGTATCATTTAGGCATGGGTTGACCGGGTGATTTACCTGGTAAAGGATAGACATCTGGGTATGTTTGTTCTGTGTGGGTTATGTTCGATAACATAGTAGTCCATCTCATCGCCCCACTTCTCCACAATATATATTCATGTGCTCTGTAAGCGTAAGGCAGCTTTTCTGGTAACAGGAGCGAATCATGAACAATAGAAGATGTGGTCAAACTTGGCCTAATGTGAGCTAGTAGGTTCATAGAGGCAACCTTACATGTCTCCCAGTAAAGATAGATCACATGACTGGGAGCACGAAAGCCATTCTGTCTTACTCAGGATTTAGAGCCTTTTCTACGGGAAAGGAAACTGCGAGAATTAATGGGGGGATGTGCCATTGAAGGGAAGTGGTGATTGTTAGTTATGCAATACAAAGATCCATTCTCGGATGGTAGGGTTTACTGTGAGATGGTAGAGTTGCCCGGTTGCTAGACACGGCTGGAGAGTAGCTAGTAGTGTTGATCATGACGCGATGACATGGAGTGGCGGTCGGAATGGCCAGAATACTGGCAGTGAGTACATCCAGAGCCTGAGGGGGTTGTAAACCTTGCGCAGCTTCTGCTTCTATGGTCTTGTATACCATGACTCTCACTCTTGTACTATTGAATTCCTACGTAGGGCTTCAAATACGACTCGATACACTATTTCGGGCAATCATGATTCCTTATAACCACCAAAAGGGCTGCTCACTGAATGGAAATCTGAGTGCTATTCATGGTGTAACTTTGGGCTCCCACAACACCATGGGGGCGGCATATCGGGCCAAGGGCAACCACCCTTACGACACGTACGAGACAGAGGAGCATCCCACCAATACTGATGCGATCATGACCTACGACAACAGCACAACCGCTAGGACCAACCTATCATGACGACGCGTTTAGCATTCGGTGGCAATCAACTCCTTGAAGCTTGCAAAGCTAGTCGAGCAACGGCGGAGTGCGATTGGCATGACCACAGCGATCCAGGGGGCGCTGTGCAGCAGACCGGATCGACGGCGAGACGACATCCAATCGCCTCCCTCCATGATGATCCAGATGAAGGGACTCGACAGGTCGATGGACTGGAAGTATGCAGATGTCTCGTGACTCTACCCCGCGTTGTCATGTATTGATACGGCTGAGGGCTTGATATAAAGGAGCCCAATCCTGTCCTACCTGCTCTCGTATTCCTTTGGTCCTCATCGAGTCACTCTGCAGTGACAAGAGCTGGAACAAAACCTCATCGTGACTAGCTGATACTTCTCATTTAACTCTTCTTTTCTCAACTATTTTACCACTTTATTTAAGCAAGATGTCTGCACCAGTGGTTCAGGGCCTCTCCTCCTTGGGCTCTCAAGTTGGACAATATGCCAGGCGTCAGGCCAACACATGGAGGGACAGACTCTTGACTACAGGTATGTAATCATACGCCAGAGCCTTGGTAACATGGACTCCCTTGGACGTGTGCCTAACCCAGAAAAGACAAATCGCGCCGTAGGGCACAGATTGTTCAGACCTCGTTCGCAGTCCACCGCCCCGTCTGGGTTACGGCTGGCGGTGCTGCATACACGACTGCAGCGGCAGCACTTCTCACACTGCGATACATGAAACGACTAAGATGAATGGTTCAAAGGAGGGGTAACGAGATCCTTGATGGATGGTGACAGGGATGTTTCTGGCAAACATACACATACAGCGGGGGACTGGTCCACGACTGCATTTTCATTTCCTTTGTGATTTTTTCATATTTTATTTTTGACTTATGATATGTGGGAAATATTTGTTTTTGGTTATTGGGACGGGTGATTTGTCTATAGCCACACTGATGGCAGGGATGGAGTTACAGAATTGTTACATCCAGGAAACTCAATGAAATGATGATCAATATGAATAAGTTCTACGTAGGATTGGTGGCTGTAATTGAGAGGAGGTATGGTATTGTCAGAAAGTATGGGATGTACGTCAATGCAACAACAAAGACTCGGCCGGGGTCATCACACCACACCCGTCATGCCACATTGACAGACGCTGGAGGTACATCGATGTACCTCCGTCGGTCTCCAAAGTCTTTACACGAAACACACTACGAATCCTCGGAATAAAAACCCACCGACCTCATCGAAAAGCTTCGTCAACACTAACCACGGCAGAGCGGGTCAATATAGGCCTTGGGAGTACATCAAAACAGGGTGGAGGTACCTCAGAGGTACCTCCTAGAACATCCAGGTCTAAGGTAACTCCCCCCACAGATCCACCAGAGCTGAAGCGAGATACTCTAAATTACCGGCGACTCCACCGCCCGTTGATCGAATTGTCAGCGTACGTATCCGTACTTTGTAATGGATGGGGTCGATTGGATGAGACGTGCAGCGAGACTTTCGACCCCGCTCGATGGCGTCCAATGGCGACTGTTGGGCTTGCAGGATACCCCGGATCCAATCTCAAGGCAACCCCGCACTCGGCACCACTTAGGATTATCCACTTGCCGAAACTAGGACGGGCAGTAGTTTCAGGTCTAGTGTCTGCTGAGACATTACCGTTTTCTCTCACTGTCTGTCAGAACAGGGTAAATTACTCTGTAGTCTCTCCAATGTAGTTGGAGCATGGCCACAAAATACTTCTAATGCTAGCAATGGAACATCAACTTAATCGAGATGACCCCTAACTTCGACCCCAGACACTAGTCCTGTATGCGCTTCAGGATGCTAGGAGATCATGTAACTCTAGACCAGCCACAGATGCAAGCTGATATCACCAGTGCCCGGAAGGTTTGGATAAGCCATTGTCCTTCCGCATTCGTTCAGGGTATTAGGGCACGTCGCCTAGCCAGTAGTTGTCATATGACGTCCACAGCCCTGGCGCGAAGATTCCATTTTAGGCCACCCACGCGACGCATGATGCTCTCAGCCTATCATCCGCATCAATCCATTGTTTACGATTTGCTGGAGATGACAAAGACGATTCACCTCTAACTTCGGTTTCTTGCCATAGCTTTCTGCGATTAAAAGGCTGTGTGACTGTGTTTATATTGTTCTCATCATATTAAAGATATTTGTATTATCTTGTTAGGTATTAGATCAAGAACCAAATAATCTGATCGTCCCAAAGATGGTAATCTCTACAGCTCATGGAGGCTGTCGCTGTAAGACTGCTTACTAACGACCTTCGTACACGCTACTAATGCGCACAAAATGGCGCCACGCTGGCAGAGTGGGCGTTCTTGGTTTATCCCTGTAAGTCTTTGCCTCTGTGTTTGCCTCTGTGTGCCTTGTGGGGAGGTCACCCCTGTTTCATGCCTCCAATCTCAAAGATCATATCCATACAGCAACAACGAACAGTTAAGAACTTCTATGTTGGATAGAATGTAAAAACCGACTTCAGAAAAGCTCAGGACTGATGGCATCAAAAATAGGTAGGACGTGGAATTGATACGATTTGTCTTATGTTTTTTCCATAAAAAGGTCTTTGCTTATAGAGCTTTGAGAATTTGAAATTGAAAATATGTACAAAAAGAAAGGTAAATATGGCTAAATATGAAAGAGACTTGCCTTCAACCTTTCTATAGATATTCAAGTCCAACCGAAATATCATGATCAGATTAACACATCCATCGTTAATGACCGTCGACAATAACCATTACGACGGACGAGTACCCCTGAATAGCTCCCGATAGCCCGATATCTATCTTCAACCTTCTACAGCCTCAATGGTATGAAACACATCTCAAACAGATCCAGCCTGAGCGAGACACAAGTCACGATACTCCGTTCTTCCATTACTCAACCTTACCCCAGGCACCAAGGCTCGCGAACACTCAGCATCCACACAAAGTGACCACTCTCCTCCCAATTCGACCAGTAACGCACCCACAACCAAGGCAATAGCCCTGGGTCCAAACGCAGCCTGCGCCGGACAGACAAAAGGCTTACTACCGAATGGAAAATATGCGAGTTTCTGCTGCGGCGTCAAGGCACCCCAACGTCGTGGATCAAATAGTTCTGCATCGGAACCCCAGATATGAATTGCAGTTTGCGCCTTCTCAATGTCCGCATTCAAGACCTCGACCGTATTTGACCCCACTGGGTGGAATGCACGATACACACGTTTCGTGGGTGGATAGAGACGCAGTGCCTCGTTGACTAACATCTCTGCTGAGACGCTCTTCTCGCCTTTGCGTTGCTCGAACTCATCTTTGGTTGGGGCAATCGCGAAGGCAGTCATTATCCCTTGCCACTCCGGGTGCTGGAGTCCCGAAGTGTAACTTATCTCGATGAAAAGACGCAGGACAATCCGCCACATCGTCTCGAAGCCCGGGATGACCAGATTCAGTGGGTTTTCTCGGGGGTCCATGCAGTTCAAGTGAGGGAGCACTGTCTTCAAAGAATTCTGGAGAGAAATGTTGTCTTGAAAGGATACGAGGTGCGTCTTGTCTTTGGACGAAGTCCAAGCATCGTTAATCGCTTCTGCGAGACGGAGCAGGTCGTGGTCCGGGATCTCAAGGGCCCCAGTTCCCATCCGGAATAGAACACTTAATACCACCCGCAAGACTAACACTTGTACCAGGTTTGTGAGCATGACGCGTGGATTGTCCGGGCTGTTTGCCATTGCGCCGTCGATACTACGCCGCGCGGCGCTGCGCACGAGGCCCGACAAGGACTCCCAGGCTGTGGGGGGCAGGTTGATTAGCCCTTTGGCTTGTCTGAGAAAGCGTTTCGCGTGGATTTCATTGTCGGTCGTCAAGGCGTTTTCGATCCCAAAGACCGCGCGCAGTCGTTTGTTTGGGATGGCTCTGGACTGACGTGCATTAAGCTGATTATGCACTTCCTGGTACAGCCCTTTGCCCTCTATTATGCGACGGTATGTTTCGGGGTCGATACTGGGAGATATTGATCTCTTTCGTCTTATGTTGACTAGACGGTACAGAGTGGAGAGGAAAAGAAGCAAGAGCAACACACTCAAAAGAAATAATGACATGGCTCAGCTGCAATGTCTAGTGGATCATAGGGCTAGATCTAAGTTAATAATACGGAGCTCAGACTGGAAGTCTTCCCATTGATTCGGAGGGCTGATTGATATAAAACAGATTAGAGGAAAGAAAGAGCTATATAACCCTTATATGTACGATCGTGGAGGGCTTGCTGTCATTCACCCCTAGAGCAACTCAGTAAATATCTAGGCTACCAATCTGCGTACAGCCTAGCTCAGCCTGCGATAACGTGCGCTGAGGTGCAATGTTCAGTGCAACCTTCCCAGTTGGGTTAGTAGGACAACTATCCGTGTAACTCGCTAATTTTGCTAAACTACTCTATACGCTAATTAGATTTGATTTCTATAAGAACAAGCTCCCTCAAGCGTAGGTGGTGCCTACAGAGTGATAGGCAAGAAATCTAAATGAAAGATTAAGCCCTTTACACGGAGCTGTTTCACTGTTCAAAACTGCGTTTTCTAAGCTAATCTATAAAGGTCATATCAGTTAAGCAGATAAGGATGTACTCAGCTGAGGTTCTGCCTACAGATTGTGTCTGGGCCCAATCCCTGTGGAGCGATTTCTCTTATAGATCGTGAGTCAAATTATTAGAACCACTGTGGCAAAGCTGACCCTATAATATTTGGTATACAGCTGGCAAGTTCGTAAAGGGAAGTGATATACAAAAAAGACCCACAGAGATCAGCGCAATCTTCCGCAAGAACCAATAATCTCCGGGGCTGTGCGCAGATCGCTGTTCATCAAATTATGGTGGGGCTGAAACTTTTCTTTCGGGATATACTGCCATTGCAACGTATGAAGAAAGAGAATGGTATAAGGTGCTAAATGTGGTTCGGTTGCATTTCAATACGGGCTCCATTCAACCGTGTCCCTAGTCTTTCAATATCTTTTCCATTTCCTTCAATCCCACGCAAAGAGCCGCACAATGTCAAACAGGTAAGAACACTCTTTAGTTTGCTAGCCGAGTCCCTCGCTATTTTAGAGCGAGAGGACATTCTTTCCGCCCTCGGACATCAGTCGTGCTCGAACCTTTATGGGTAGGAATTCGGACCCTAAAGGATGGATCTCGACTCGCCCATCCTGTCCGACCCTGGCTTGCACAATAGCACTTGGAGCGAATAAGAGGGCCTCAGCAACACCAAGCTGGACAACGTTGTCGAAGAGTGAACTCAAGTTCTGGTCTGTGCTCAAGTCTCCTGTGTCATTACTGGCGTTTCCCGACTTAGTCTTTGGTGTGAAAGGATTCGCTGCAGCCGCGGCAAGGTGCTTCTGTAATGGCCAAAGCCATTCCGGGGATGTAAAGCGATGCACAATTGTGACCGAACAGAGGTTCAGAAGGTCCATTAAAACGGTAGGTTCCTGGGTTGAGATCACAACACGAGCTGCAAGATTTCTCTCGGGCCTAACAACGGAAAGAAGTGTTTCTGTGAATGCACGAGCCTCGGGGGACGCATTCATGTACTAGCATCCATTAGCTATGGTTTACATATCATAGAAACAGATATAGTACCATACCTTATGAGTCTCATCAAGGGCAATGACTCGGCCAATACTCTGCCCTGTTCAAGAAAGATTCTCAGGCAGATGTTGAACAACGAGCATGCTGTCTCGGACATGAAAGATCAATGGTCAAGTGTCCGGCCTGGAAGCTTCAGCTTGAAAGTGGAAAATACCGGGCTTCTTCTTCCCACTGGTTTCTAAGTTGAGCCTTGTACTGCCGACTGCCTCCTCCACGGGTCCACTTGTCCCTCGGGCATGAAGCTTTCCAAGGTCTCTAGCCGTTGCTTAAGCGGTCCCAGTTGACCTCGATTCAGACCACTGTACATGACTCTGTCCTTGAACGTTTGATAACCGAAACACCCCTTGGTACATTGCTGTCTTATACGCATTTCTCTCAAGATGCGTTTGACGGTATGCATATACAACGGTATTTCTCCGCTGTCCTGCTTGACAGCCATCAGGTCCATTATCCGTTTGGTGTTCAAGTGTGACCGGTCAAGCTTTAACACATCTACCGGGGTATTGAATCGTGAATAGCAGCCCTAGTTCTGTCTGGTTAGCACATCTCACGTCAATATGGATACAATAAACCACATACACGGATGGAATTCACGTTCGTTGGGGAACATAGAACTCTCACTTGCACATCAGGATGTGACGACAGGAAGGCTGCCTCACAAGGGGATTCCACTGTATCACCAATGAACGTATCATAATGAAAGCCAAAACCAGTCAGAGGGCTCGGAATCCTCCCAGCCCTAGATGGTATGAGGCAGTTTTCCAAGATACACGACAATGTATGACTTTTGCCAGAGCCTTGAGACCCGCAAATGAAGGTGCTGGATGGATGGGATACATTGAGATGAAATCGGGGATCTACCTTTGGAATGGTACACTCCATTTGACTTTGCTTTAGTGAGGAGCTTGAACCTGCCAGAAGCCCAAACTGCGAGACTTTAGGCGTTTTTTGCTTCAGCTGTCGCGAGGGGACATCACTGGACACAATCGGTGCATGAGAAGTTTTATCATTCTCTACTGTACCATCGTGACTGGGTTCAAGCAGGTCTAGTTGGTATCGCATGGTGTCGACCTGGAATATCGGGTCCATTGGAGAATCAACAACAGGCACAGACGCTGCTGATCGGTTGATGGAAGTTGCGCGTGACGTATTCTCTCTGGAGGCTATGCTACACAGAAATCACTGGCGTAGGCGTGATGGAGTGGGTCAAGGTGAGCTGTAGTAGACCTGATGGTAGTCCTCAGGAGGTTGTCAGATTATGTTGCTTTGGCCTATTAATAAAGCTTTAGTCGGAAGACTTTAAGCATTCTATCATAAGTCGAGAATGCTATTGCGCCCAGTAGCTTTGGTAATGGCAAATTCAGATCTCCTCTACTTGTAAACCACGTTTTCAAGCATTATTTCCCTTTGAAACGGTCGTAATGTCGCTGGTCTGGATGCCAAGAAGGTTGTAATAATTTGAGCCACAAAGCGGCGCCCCTGATGCCAGGCCCACTGAAAGTGCATTTGAAACGATGTTGTAACAGTTAAGTATGACGACTTCAGCAACTGTCAATCCGAATCACAAGAGAAATACGCATCGAAATGATCAATCAAAATGGCATCCGAAGTCAAGTCAAGGTGATACTAGTCCAGACAGTTCCAAAAGTAGAAGTTTCGACCCCACAAGATTTTAATCACCGGAATAGGAATAGCGGTAGGAGTACCAGTGCATATAAGGTGAAAGTAAGTTCCTTGAATACTATTAGACTTACCGCCTTTTCTTAGGGAATATGACAGGTTGAGGAAAGATGTTAAAGGCTGGGGTGGTGTGTAGCTCTCAGATGCCATGAACCATGGATCCTAGGCATAATCTAAAGTAGATTGTGCTTCTTCTCGTGAGGCTGTACAAACAGAGCTTTTAGATACATACTGAGGGGATATTAGGCATTATGTATCATTCCAGCATGCCATGTTTATCGTGTCTTCATTGCACTTGTTTATCTCCAAAACGCACGGAACTGTTATCGTCCTAGACAGACTCCACTTTAAGTTGGCCTTGCATGATCATTTCGACTTAGGAACATGGTTTCAGATGATATGACATTGTTCAGGCTTTGTGTGTTTTTTGTAGGAACTCCAGGAGTATCGAGTAGGAGAGGGTCACAATACGTGGGAGGCTGTTGGTCCTAGCTACCGCTCGTCATGGGTAAACCTATAGATTCATCAGGCATACTATTTTCCTCAGCAGAAGTGGCTTCAGTGATAATGGAGACCGCTTCGATAGTGTGTATAGAACGATACTTCAACATCGAACGATTATTTAGCTTGAAAATGCTAATTGGTCAGCAAACTATCTGCCGAGGCTGCCTTATAAGGGCCGTACAATCCAATCACTCCCAAGCTTACCCTGACACTCCCCCTATCCAAAAGACCAGCTGCTATAATAGCATCGATTGTGTTACGAAGGACTGTCTGGGATTCCTTCCCAGGTCGATCATTGTATTTGATGCATTGGCTGATCCAGGTCCGTTTGGCAGCATACGTGAAATGGTCCTTATTCGTGAATCCGTCTCTTAACTTAGCCTTAGTTTCTATCGATCTGTCATGAGCCGTTGTTTTGTGATGTTAGGCAATCAAGTACTTACCCCTACTAACGTTCGTACGCATAAAGATAATCATCAAGAGAGTATCCACTTATGAGGCACCTATCAGTGCCAGGGATCGGTTGCCCTCATAACAGCTCGCGTCCGCTCCAGCATCTGTGAGAGCCCAACGAATATAATTGTCTGTCAAAAATGTGTATTGTGTAATGGATTCAACAATTTTGGCTTGTTCTGCGGACACCATGAAATGCGACTAACCAGCACCTACGTATGGTTTTGGGCTTTGTCTGAGACTTGAGCGTATAGTTTCAATATCTGTAGCTTGTGTGCTTCTGTTGATCGCTGTCAGAATACCAGAAATCAATTGATATCAACAGTTTGCTATTTCATTTGATGGCGGAATAGGAGATTTGGAGGATAAACTTGGGCCATGATGTGGTGAGTCTCAAAACTTGGCCAATGAACAAAATTGCACTAATGACAAGGACGTACGTTACAGTGTTGATCACTCTTTGCGTATTCTCATGTGATCGTTGCAAACTGTGACACAAGGCTGACCAGCTTTGTTTAATCTTCCATCTCCGGTCAACAGAAAAGGGCTAACATGCACTGTCAAGGAGGGGTCGGCATTGTCATGGCAGCTTAGGTTGGTATTTCTTCATCGCGACTGAGTTAGGAACCTGATTATAGAAGCTTTGGCTTGCGACATTACAACCTTATGATCCTTTCGCGGAGATGTGAATTGAACGGCCACGTGGCCGGCATCAACCAAGACCGTCGGATGAGCATTGCTGTAACTCTCAAGATCAAACAGCCATCAGTGGTATACTGTGGCACTGTGGTCAATGGTTGGGCTATGTGGAGATATCAGTGGTGTCCCCTTTAGTGAGTGGGTTGGTAGCTGACGGTTGATACCTCGGGATCCATGATCCTTAGGGTTTTACCCCAGTTTCCATCAGGTAATCAAGAAGAGGAACCTGATGGAGAAGCATTATGCATGGCGGATAAGTGATGATCATCGAATTTGTTCGAAACCCCTTCGTATGTTAGCCAAGCATGTCTAGCAAGAAGACCGTTGCGTATCGTACCTAACATGGCAGCGTTTACCAGTCCAGCAACTGTCCAGGATATGTTTTTCGACAAGCTCTAGACCTGGCCAACATGATTTCCATACAAAGTAATGACACTAGAGTTGCCCCGGGGTTAATCAATACATATACCGGAATCTCTAGCCCGATGAAAGAGCACAGATAGTTAATGATAATGGATAAATGGTCAGGTGACCGGATCCGCTTTCCCTGGACGACGATATCAATATCACAAAGTGCAAGTCGTTCCGGAGATAAGCGCTGATAATGGTACACGATCAAGGCGACGCTAGATGTTGAACCGAGCCATGTAACCCAGTGAATA
The DNA here is from genome assembly GCA_009193525.1 of Aspergillus sergii. Lineage (NCBI taxonomy): Eukaryota > Fungi > Ascomycota > Eurotiomycetes > Eurotiales > Aspergillaceae > Aspergillus > Aspergillus sergii. The sequence goes on along the minus strand of ML741864.1, from coordinate 28,019 downwards.
ACACTATTGGCTGAGGTGATTGGACCCTCGTAAGATTCGGACGCAAGTATGCTTCGCCGGAAGCTGTACGCACTGGGTTAGTACCTCTTCGCAAGAAAAGCCTCCTGGATGTCTTACGTGAACAAACAGAACGCAAGAGACGATCAGGCCAGGCAAGGAAACGCCGTATGACACCTTCTTTTTAGTCACGCCAGCGGACCCAAGAGCTGGCGAGGCGACATAAGACCCGCAGTAATAGTATATGATGGTGCCGACTATAACGTATATCATGGTCACAGTGGTCTGGCAGACTGCAAGTGATCGAGTGTAGAGGAGTGGTTGGCGCATTTCGGCAGCAATATTAAAGAAGGCCGGCGTACCAGCATAGGTAAAGACAAGTGTAGAAACTGCTGAGACGGCGTCGGTGAAACTTGGATTATTGATGATCTTATAGTCAGACTTCCATATAGCAGTTGAAGGTGCTGCTGAAGGACGATCCTGGAGACCGACTGCGATAGTTACGATAAATACTAGCCGGCAAATTATTAGGATATACTTGTACTCCAGGCACACTAGATACTTACCGGCAATGATAATTGAAATTGCGCCAATCCAAGCCAGAGCCCCAATGCGATCAAGGGTTCGAATACTACCGAAAGCAAACCCAATCACAGCTGCAACAGCCACAAAAGCCGCAGTACAGACAGCATGAGTGGAAAGCGCGTTGAGGGCCGTCGAGATACTCAGCATGGCCGATCCAGCGGCTACAGTATAAACTAAAGCGGAGTTAGGGCCACAACCACTATCTGAAAAGATGAACACCCACAGAGTGCATATGCAGCACCAAAGGGTCAGTCTGTCATCTCAGGGTAACTAGCTTACCAAATGTATGTGACAATCATCGGTTCTGGTATTATTGGTCTTCTTTCCGCTCTTGTCCTTACCGATGCGCAATATAAAGTGATCATCATTGCCCGTGACCTTCCGGGAGGTCAAAATCAAGATTGGGCAAGCCTAAGCCTTTGGTATGGTTACCTCGCCCGAACGTGCTGGTTTCCTTTGCCGGTCTGATGCGTTGATTATAGGGCCGGGGCAGCAATTTTCCCTCGCCCGGATGCGAATAGACAATCTCTCCAAACGGAAAGTTTCAAGTACTATTGGGCTCTAGCGCACCGAGATCCTACAAGTGGCGTGCAGGTTCGTATATATCTCATGGCTGTTCTGCTGGCGGGAATCTGGTTTGCACGATGCGCTTTCTGACCGGCCATGTGAACAAATAGGTGGTTAAAGCGACCGAGTTCTACAATGATCGAGATGATGATTCGACTATCTGGTACAAACATGTTGTGCCGCGGTATCGTCTACTTCCTAAAGGTGAACTGTATCCAGGTGCGAAGTTAGGCTTCACATATCAGTCTATGGCTGTGAATCCACTGGTGTTTCTCCCTTGGATCAAGGAGTTAGAAGCCCGCGGGGTGCGGTTTATTCGTAAGGAGGTTCATTCTATTGAGGTAGCTAAGCACATTGCGAAGTGCGACATCGCTATGCATGCATCGGGGCTAGGTACCTCACAGCTCGCAGATGACAAGGATGTGCTGCCCATCCGTGGACAAACAATGTTCCTGGAAACCGACTTCGACGAGCTTGCCATGTTCCAAGGCTCTCATTACACTTATGTTACCCCGCGAATGTACTCTGGAGGGGCTATTGTAGGTGGAGGGAGCCAGGAAGGAAACCTGGATCACAACGTGGATGAAAGCCTGCGACCTGATATTCTCCGGCGGGTAAAAAGACTATCTATGGGACGACTTCAATCGCTTGACCCAAGTAAGGACTCAACGAAAGACATTGTTGCATTTCGGCCAGGGAGGAAGGGAGGTTACCGTATTGAGGGCGATGGTAGTGTTGTCCATGCATATGGATTTGGCAGTCTCTGGTATGTCTACAGCTATGGCGCAGCCTTGAAAGTGCTAGAGTTAGTAGACACTATGGTAAATAGCCTGGGTGAGGCAAAAGGCCGATTATGAAATAGAGCAAGGTCCCAGTAATTCCAGCGTTGAAGGGTCATGCATTCGAGAAGCCTTTACATGAGTGTAGTCAATATATGAACTTGATGATACTAGTAGGTGTTCAGGGTTATGTCGAGTAGGTTAACATGTCTAGGAGACAGCAGATGACCGCGAGAGCATGCTTTCACCATTAGCTAGAATAATTGGTAGGCAAAGCCGAGTTACGGCATGTTCAGCGTAGGTGCCACGTAGAACAAACCCTTTATCTTCCGCTTGCTTCTTATCTCGAACACGGGATATACAAGACCCGCATAATCAACACGTGACCATCTTCTTATCTCAAGTCCCGAAGCGATTTTCCGCTTGTCCACCGCCCAATATGTCGAATGGAAGAACGCATACCAAAATCGCGGGAACTCCGGACTACGACGATCCGATTTTCTGGGATACGAAATTTGCGACCGGCCAAGATGTGGGCGAATGGTTGAATCCTGGAGAGAATCTCATCCAGGCTGTTCTGTCCGACTTAGACAACCAATCATTTGTCCAAGAACATTCCCCTCGAGTGTTGCATCTGGGACCCGGGATTTCGAAACTAGGGACAAAGCTTCGCGAGGCATTCGTGGACCGCGACTGGAAGGCCTCTGGCATTGTAGTGAGTTTGCTCACTCCTGTTGGAACTGAATCTCTACTGACGCGCAACTGTCATAGAACGTTGATTTTTCGTCCGAAGCCGTCCGCCTTGGCCAAGAAATCGAGAGCAAACAAGACCCGCCGCATGCAATGCACTGGTTACGTGCTGACCTTCGATCATGGAACGATATGTCGAGCTTAACCCCGCTGGCGCCTTTTGATATAATTATCGATAAAAGCACGAGCGACGCCATCGCGACCTCCCCATCCACAACGCTCTCGCCCATCTCCATCTCACAAGACACCTGCCCCGTGGTGCGCGACGTTGCGAATACCCAGGGAGAAACGACTCTATCTCCAGTCGAGGTGTTGGCGCTACATCTCGTCCCATTGACCAGCGAAGGGACGATGTGGTTTTCCCTTTCGTACTCAACTATGCGATTTGATAACCTTCCACGGCTAGCGAATCATTGGGATCTCGTTTCCCGTACCCCGCTCAAGGCGCCCCAGGGTCAAACTTCCTCATTTGCGCATGCCCCTGAAGTTTTCCATTGGCTATATATACTGAGGCGGAAATGACTGGTTCTTCGTCGAGCCGAGATAACTACATAACAGACATAGGGCTAGCGTCAATTGAACGGGATACAATCAAAGGTAATTTCGACCCCCTACACTTGTTGCACCTTACGACAATTATGGAGAATGCCGCCCTAGCAACAATCACAGCTTGATTGGCTGTGACGACAACCTCGTCTCTCCCAGCCGAGAATTACTGCTGCGGCACCAACAGCGCAAATGTATGACTGCTAGGTCAAGCTTTCACTGGCTGCTAACTGGGGTGCCCTAGAACATCTTTCCCAGTAGCGGCCGACTGAACTGATAAAAATGTGGTTGTTGGTATGCTGCATTCACAGTGACGCGTCTGGGAGCCAAAGCCGTCAGGATTTCTTTTTGGTGGGAGATTTTGAACCCACGTGGCGCATAATGGCTGCTTTGCGATGCCAAAGCGTCGTAGTGACCGGCCTCCGAGACTTTGTAAGCCTTGTAGTTTGTTGAACTAGTAATAATCAAATAGATATAAGGTATGAATTAGGGAGAGCGAGAATCTCATCATCCGGGGCACATCCCTGCTAGTTCTAGCTTCCTGGGGTTACGAACAGCCTTCAATTTCTGATGGAAAGGCTCATCGGCGTTGCATCCGGAGTACTATAGTTTTCTATGGCGGTCATTGATCTCGAAATTAAATAGTACGTAGGAGACGATGGATCGGAATGGTCCATACTGAATGTTTATCGATCGCGAGTGCGAACTTGACCGACATGGCTATTTTCGGGTGGTCTATAACGCCGAAATATATATAATGTTCTAACTCCGAACAGCACCTTTCTGCCTTCTCGAAATCCCCTACTAATCTTATCCTATGCTTACGTCGTTAGTTGAAACTCATTATATAATCACATTTTGGTTAATTCATCATCACATTGTCATCTACTTAGAGGTCTACGTTGATAATATTGATTGTACTAACACTTTTAGGTTCCAATTCATCTCAAGTTGAGACTCTTCGGGGGAATTTTTTCACGCCGCAGGCATGACTCGTATGACCCACTCTTGCATCTTTAGATCTTCCATAATCCATGTCGAGCTTTCAGGCATAGAGGAAGTGGTGGGAGGTCGCCGAACCGGTAGATGTGGATGGAGTTGGCGCAATACGAAGTCCTGCGTGTCGCTGAACGACTGGGTAGTCCCGGTTACATTCCCACTGTGACCTACAATCCTCATAGTCCGGATGGCATCCTGCAAGATGCGAGCTGCTCTGTGTTTTGCTCGGCGAGGAACTCGGTGGCCGGGAATCCCGCCACGATTCTTGACACGTCCTCGGTGCCACCTAACTATCGTCGCCCGCATAGGTAGTCAATGTGCTCAATGCCGACTTTAGAATGGCAATCGTGTCAACAAGTGACTTTTATCAGGGGTACGGAGTAATCCTCCCCAAATAGCGCCTGCTAGAGAGGTGTGCAGGCTTGGTATCATCAAAGCGGGGAGTCGCGATTCCGACCATGGTTCAACGGCTTTGTTGCTGTCCGACCGCGGCGAACGGAAATCCAGACGATCAAGGGACGGTCATAGCCGTCAGGTTGTGGGTAGTTGTAACTTCGAAGTTCGAGGGCGGATGGTGGTAGTTCCTACATTGTTAGTTCTGGCAGCTGTTCTCGGGCGTATCTTCATATCATTGCAGTTACCCCTGGATGCAACCTTCATTTGAAAGCAACTTAATTGACAAGGCTGAATACGGTGGCGCCGCCAACTCGATTGACGTAAATCCTGAGGGGATTTGATTCGCTAATTTCTGAATGGATCAGTGCGCACGGGGATGGCCCGAGCCCCCTTGGAACGTTGGCTAATTTGGCAGACATTGATTGATCTACGCGGGACTAACGCGGATGGGATTCCATTATTGGAACAGTGGGACGATAGTTGCTTTGTAGATTGGACTCAGCGAGTGTCCTTTTCGTCAGGATTATCTGTCTGATTTGCGTATTATTTTCCTAGCCTCTTCTCCTTTGGTGGTAGTAGAGTACGTTAGTAGGTAGGTGCTGGCAGGTACATACGAGTGCCAAGTATGGTATGCGCATTCTTTGCACTGTGGACAGGAGACTGTCTCCCCTGGGCGGAAATATTTTCCTAAAAATTGGGTGAAATAAATTCAATGTTTCACTCATTTGCGTCGGGTGCTAGTCTAGGGCGGATCATTTTGAAACTGAAGAAATAGTCCGATCGGAATATACAGGCGCCTCACATCGTATTCCTGCCGGTGGGTCAGGGTTCCCCGATCTGGAGGTTGAAAAAAGAAAAACACCGTTGGAAAAGAGAGGAGAGTTTGCTTAGTTTGCGTGCCTGTCACGGGAATTGAACCGTGGATCCCGCTGTGGAGGGTGACAGGGCCAGCGTTCCGGGCGGTGAGGGAGGATTCTGCCCCTGGAAAGGAGCAGACGCCCCCAGACCCATAGACCATTTCTTTTCTCCTTTGCGGGGGGAAATATTGCCTGATCCTTCATTCTTTCTCTGTGGGCTAAGAAAGTCATGTCCATGCTTCCGTCCCTTTCTCCGAGCTTATTGCCAATTTCCGTGCTACTCGCATATGCTGGCTTTCTCGGTCACTGCAGGCGCAGTAGAATGTGATAGTGTCGCCACTGCTCCTCAAATCTAATTTTCATTCAGAATGGTTGGCGTTCCTCGCAGCAAAGGCTGTTCGCTCTGTCGCAAGAGACGTATCAGGGTCGGTTATTGCACCCCCTTCCCCTCCCCTTTACTCTTATAGTAGATATCTTCCTTTTCTAGTCTAATATTTTTTTGAATCAATCGTTGACTTCGATGGGAGTGATTAGTGTGATCAAAGCCGACCGCATTGCTCGCAGTGTCGCAAGTATGGCGCCGTATGTCCCGGCTACAAGCGCTCTCTGAAGTTCCAGGATGAGGGACCCCGTCTGCATGGACTGTATCTCATTACCTCCCCAGACACGGATGGGAGCGACGAGGGATCGAGTCCAATATCGGACTCGCTTCCTGTAAAAGCCCAGCTGCACATGCGTTGCTTTACAAATACCTCCCTCGACCAGCAGATTTGTCCGTCCCTGGCATTCAAGTCTTTCTTGGATCAGCAACCACGCCTTTTCAAAGAATTTGTCTGTGCCTCGTTCCCGACCATGTATTACCATAATGAATTTCGGTTTGGACCCGGTTCTACCTTCCCAGACAACGTTATCAAAAAGTTCGGTTCCAAGCCTTACTACGATGCTACCGTTATGTGCCTCTCCCTAGCCTGGCTTGCACATCTGACAAAAGACCCCAAACTACAATATGCCAGTCGAGAAAAGTACACAGAAGCCTTGAGCGGTATCCAATATGCCCTGACATCGGATGATATCGGGTCGGACGCCCTGTTAATGGCCGTCATACTGCTGGCCTTCTATGAGATGAACGTACGCACCTCCGACGATGCTTGGATCTTCCACGCCAACGCAGTGAAGATGCTGATGAAGACGCGTGGCATGAGGGCTCATTTGACGGGCCCTGGGCGTGTTTGCCACTTTGCCTTCAGACCGTTTCTGATTGGTGCTGCCCTCCAAAAGGGCGAATCATGTTTCTTAGATGAGGATGTATGGCAAGACTTGGCATCATCCTTACGGACCGAGGATTCCCAGAAGCAAGACGAGTGGGCTTTTTATATCGACGTCTATGAGACCATCTTCATGGAGCTTGTGAAATGCCCCGGCTATATCAAAGAAGCCCGTGCAATCGTTTCGGTGACCTCACCAGAGGCCAGATCCCTGGCTCATCGTATTCGTACAACATGTGATCGACTGCGAAGGCTAAGCAAAGAAATGCGAACCTTACTCAGTGCACATAACCAGCGAAAGCAGGGCATCACTCTCCGCTTCGTGGGGCCGGAGCCCAACCTCTTCCCAGAAACGAGCCCATCCCTTCTTCTTCGTGCCGGAGTCGATGCCGTTCGTATCCTCGAACAAATCTTACATCAAATCACCGTTCCTACACCTACCGTGGAACAAACCTTGATTATCCGTGATGGAGCGCTAACACCCGTGTCAAGCCCAGAAAGTTCTGGAGATGTGGAGAGTCCACCGCTCCCCTCCTTTGATTTGTCCTGCGACCTCGGAAACGGCCCACAGGCTTCGGTCGGTAATGATGACCAGCGCGCATTGACCTGGTTGGACCGGGTCGCCGGAGCAATGGGGCTATTAGGAGCGGAAATCACGTATGGCACGAAACCGGGAGTACAAACAGATCTTGCTCTGCGAACGGTTCGCACGTTGACGCCTGTGGATGATGACCTCCCGGAACCTCGTAGGTCATCGGACTGAGACAACGGAGACCGACAGGCTGTATTCAGTCACCTGCCCAAGTCAAATCTCGATTACTACCTACGCAACGCGTGCATTTGAGACTAGGAATAGCCCCCGCTTTGTCAGCGTTGGACGGCTAGTTTCTCCGCGATGTCCACTTATTACAGCTAGAATATAGGGACCTGTGAAATCGACGCCGAAAATGACAGGCCCTGGCGCCAGAAACGGCCTCTTTCCACCCGTAACCTTGAGCGGCGAGTCGCCGCTTGACCGTCCGCTGCCCTGTCACACCCTCTTTTCCGCACCCAGCGAGGACTGTTAGTCATCATCTTCTCACCCTGTTGTTGACGTTCAACTTCAACGATTTCCCCTCGCTTCTACTGGCGCCCGAAATGATACCGAAAATGGCTCCCCTCGGCATGCAAACGCAGCCCCCCATTCCTTTTCGCCTAGCCTCGTCGAGCGCTTACAAGATGCTGCATCCGCCCTCTCTTCCGTGTCTTTCAACGCCCTCTCCTCATCCCAATTGTGCTGCCTGGCTCGAGCTTGACGTACTTGATTCCCAGGCCTCATATCACCGACTCCAATCCTTGGCCTCTATCTCCGTGTTCTTCTCATGGCGCCTGTGTTCATACCTCCAGCTCAAGTTGGTGGACACCTACGCTGGACCCATCCTAATCCTCTGCGAGGAAATTCGACCCAAACTGAAATATTTCCATAGCCTTGGATGGCTCGCTTCAAATTGTAAGCTAAGAATGCTGTTAGGAATAGTTGTGGTTGAACGGTACTGGCGGGAGAGTGGGTTTACCCTTGATGAAATGTGGCTGGAGAATAACACGGAAATAGATATTGTATTTAATTGAACCAGAACTACGGGGATTGTCTTTCGCTGGAAGATTAGGAGTACAGTCTTTTAATAATATATTTCTGGCTGAGTGTAAAATTTTTGCACGAATGAACGATAAGAGTACTCTAGATGTGGATGTTGTTTGTGTGACCTATTACTGGGTCTATTTGCGGTTTTTCTGTCACAGATCATATAGTTTCGAAGCTGGAAAGGTCGACCGGAAGGTGCTGATGGGTAAGCGCCCACGTGTTTATGACCTTAAATATTTGATCCACTACTGACTGTTCCTGCCAGAACCAAACTCTTATCCACGGTGCCTAACAATTGAGACATTGTCCGATCACTCAAATCATTTCTCTTAGTTTTCGACGTGGAGTATTTGTTAATACCGACCTTATACTCGAGTTTATTTGGTGGCTCTAAATTCCAAAGCGCTGTTTCTTCCTTCTCTGGTGGAAGACCTTTAGCTCTTAATTGAAGAGGTTGTCGACAGATTTCGTATGGCTTACGTCACAGGGCTTTGAGCTGATGGCCGTGCCATGGGTGGCGAGCTCTCGATTAGATCTTAGATCTTGTTATTGATGGATGCGACGCGGAATACGAGCACGATATTACGTGCGCCCTTCAACGGCATCCATCTAGCTATGCTACGGCCTACGTCGCCAATGCCACCGATCGGGATGTATGATGCGTGGGACGTAAGGACGGAGGAGCCAAGCTGGCTGCCACGGCCTGCACGGGGTGAGCTAGAGCTTACATCTTGGTGTGGAATTCATGGTCTTGATCTTACCTTAACATGGTCATCTTGATGAGGAACAACTACGATCTTGCCCATCGTCTTGCCAGTTTGTAGAGCTGGGAGGGTTGTCTCATGCTCCGAGATATGGTAAGTAGACAGAGGCAGAGTGGGTGAAACAGTGCCCTTGGACATGAGCATGCCAATCTCAAAAAACCGTCCGAATCGCGCAAGAGTTTTACAGATCTCACAGAGAAGATCACCCGCTAGAGAGTTAACAACAATATTGACAACCCGGCCGTTGGTGACGCGCTTGATACTACGGCCAAAAGAAGAACCACGGAAGTAGAAGATACGTTCCTCGAGGATACCAAACTGTGTCTTAAGGGTGTTTTTCTTCTCCACGCTGCCGACAGTCACAAATATCTCGGCACCGATCAGCTGCGCCATCTTGATTGCTGCTTGGTCGACACCGTCTGCACTAGCGTGGATTAGAACACGTTCGCCAGCTTCGAGTACCCAAGATCAAAGATAGTGTAATGGGCGCTGAAGAATATCACAGGCACAGTGGCACCCACCTCAGACGCTATACTCTCGAGTATGGGGCCCGCACTTGTAGCCCGGGACCGTGCGTAGAATCCGCACCTTCGAGCAAGGCTACAACTCGCTGGCCGACTGTGAAGCTAGTGACGTTCTTGCCAATTGAAGAGACTACACCACTGCGCTCAATACCGGCCCATGGCTAAGCGACCTAGGCCATTGTGACAACAATATCTTTGAAATTGAGACCAGTCGCCTTCACTTCCATATCGATCTCGTCGTCGCCCAGCGTATCGACATTATCATCTGTAAAGTACAGCGTATCGAGAGAACCCGGGCTGGCGATCTCAATCTTGAGACGGCGACCTCGCTGGTAAAATGGCTGAATTGAGTTGGTTTTCTCATGGGTCTCTCTACGAACGAATGCATTAGCAATAATCGCTCGTGACGCGAGGAACAAGGAGGTCGGAGCCGCAAGGGCGGAATTCAAGTTCCTTGCAGGACTTCTCGCGTGTTCGTATGGTCATTCTGACTAGGGTTCATGTATTATACTAGAGATGCATATTTTTCAATGCCGGGCCTGCAGGAGTTTGCCAGGGATGACGTGATGTATATACCTACTTTTAGCTAGTCGCATACCTTTTGTGTCCACTAGGCTAAAGTACGAATCGTTTATGTGGACATACTGGAGTTTTAGCTTGCGCTACAATTCAGCTCCGGGGGCTTCAGCCATGTTGTAC
>ML741864.1:0-17620 GCA_009193525.1 Aspergillus sergii | reverse complement strand
GGGGTTGTTCAATATGATCTACGGTCATGATAAGCCACCGAGTAAAACCTTCTTACTGAGAGAGGGTGCGAAAAGATTGTGTTATGTTGATCCCTGTGGAGCAGTTCGCTAAAGATTGTGAGTGGAAGGTTCGTCTCTATTATCTGTGGACCAAGTAAGGGGTATCTGCCGATCTCATCAGTCGACAAGAATACTTCATGGGTCTATCCCACTCGCATATATTCGGAGACAATTGCTGTCGTCCTACTGACTCCTACCAGTCCTTCCCTCTCGATGCCCTGCACATCTCAACTGTAGTTCTGCAAGAGGCGACCGTCCACCCTGAGTTCTGAACAGCTGAAATGGATAAGCAATATAATTCTGCTAGCATGCCAGGGAACGTATATCCCTTGCATACTCTGGACGACACCAAAATGTACCGCATCTTCGTAAGTCGATTAATGCACTTCAATGACGTTCTCGACGCCGAAAAGTTACACAATGCCTTATCAAAGCTATTGGAGATCGGGGATTGGAGGAAGCTTGGGGGTCGGCTTAGGATCAAGGTATAGAGACGATGGGCGGCTCTTTTTTCTTTTCTTTTCTTTTCGTTTTGTTTTTATCAGGCTAGGCAGGGTAGTGGATTGACAAAATGTAGCAGAATGGAAAGCTCGAGATCTACGTCCCGCGGCCGTTCACGGCTCAGCAGCCAGCTGTGGCATTCAGCCATGATATTTTTCATATGGAAATTGAGAAGCACCCAGTGGCCTGTCGTCTTCCCAAGCCAACCGATGGCCCGTCGACTCAACCAATCTCTGAAGACTTCCGGTCCTTTGTCGTACGGCCAGACCATCCAACGACAATTGACGAAATGATACGTCTGGATGTACCGCAATTATCCTTGCACATTACTTCCTTTACTGATGCAACCCTGGTCGCTCTCACCTGGCCTCACACCACGATAGACGCCATGGGTTATCAAGCATTAGTTAGTGCATGGTCGTCAGTGCTAGCTGGTCAAGATGAAGAGGTTCCACTGGTCTTCGGCGCACACAAAGACATTCTCGAGGATGTAAGCTCAAACCATGACGGGGACCAGGAAGATTATTGGCCTGACCAGATGCGAATGACGAGAATGAGTAAGCTGAAGTTCATGTTCCGACATTTATGGGAAGAATTCTGGAATCCTCCTCGGGAAGTAAGGGTAATCTTTCTTCCAAAGGATACATTCGCCCGGCTGCAGAAGCGGAGTCAAGAGGAAGTTGCCGAGAGCCCTCATACAAGTGACCAGAGGCCTTTTGTCAACGATGGCGATATATTCACGGCATGGGCGACTCGCGCGGTAGCATCATCTATACCGAAGCCATGTCCGATGACTTTAGTGACCATCGTGAATGCCCGCTTCCGACTTCCGCTGCTCATTGAATCAGGAGGTGTCTACCTGCAGAATTTAGCAGTTGCAGGATACACATTTCTCTCCACTCAGCTTGCCAGAGGACCTCTTGGACCTATTGCTCTCAGCCATAGACGTCATTTTGTCGAACAGGGCACGGAGCAGCAGATCCTCGGTCTCCTGAAGACCGTGCGCCAGGATATCGAGTCTGATGGAAGCCCAAGCTTCTTCTATGGAGATCCAAATGCCTCTGTCATATTTGTCAATAACTTGACTAAGCTGGAATTAATCAAAGCTGCAAACTTCGGCCCAGCACTCCTAAGCCAAGGTGACAAAAAGGAGTCGAGAAGCAATCCTCCAGGGAGTATGGTGACATTCCTAAACTATTTCCACCCAAACTCGGCCGGGGTAGATATTTTCTGGATACTTGGTAAAGACTACGACGGAAATTATTGGCTTAAAGGAAACCTTCTGCCACGGGCATGGGAAATTATCGAGAGAGAATTGAGGGACATGTAAAAATTTATTTCAAAGATACTCGCGCTTTATATGGCTTTCGTTTCTTCCCTTTTACTCAACTATGTCAATGATACAACTAGCCGGTGGAGACCTTTGAAGGTATCTCACTTCCGTCCTGCCAATTAAGACGACCCGCCGTTCGATACTGGAGATTCGCTGTGACGCTTTTCAGGACGGTCTGTCAAGGGTAAAGTCGTAAAGTAGTTCTGACCCAGCTCCCACATTGCTATCAAAACTGGTTTAGCTACATTCAAGTCGCGTATAGTCTACTTCCCACACCTCATAATGGTCGCTGAATAGGGTTTAAGTAAACAGTAGCAATCTTTGAATTGCTCATTCATTCCTGTGCGATTATAATCCCAGTAACTTTTGTAAATGTTTTATACAGGATCTCCACTAATTGTTTGCGGCTGATTCTGCGTCACGTTAGGGTCGCGTGACATGCCTTTATAAAGGATCGATGACCATCCCCCCGTCTTATTTACCCCCTGGAAGCAACTATGCGCCTGAAGGCTCCCCTGGAACACAATCGAGTTAAATCATATCTCCTATTCTTCACTATTGGGCTCTGTCTCCGCAATCCGAGGTTTCTAAGTAGCCATACTAGTTTGAAAAGTTGGATGCACCATTCTCTCCACATAATCATAAGAAAACATTCGTTCTCCATTTCACCGAAGCTACTGTTTACCCAGCTCTTGAATCTCATCGGGGCCCAGCAAGCCCAAAGCCTGTCTTCGGGTAGGGGCGTTGGGATCGAAGAAAGGCTTCTCCGCGAGGGCCGTGACTCGAGTGCCATGCCTGGGCTCCGAGCCTTCGTAATCCCAGCTGGCATTATGAATGGTAATTCTACATAGCGTTAATTCCCCATAGAAAGACGGTACACCAGAGGAAGTTCACTAACCTGTTGTCCCACAAAGCACTAGTCCGAGGTGTCCACTTGAAGCGCACCTGAATGTCAATATTCTTCTCGTATACATCAAAAAGGTACCCTAGAATAACATCACTCTCCGCCTTGTCGAGTCCGACAATCCGATCAGTCATCGCGCGGTTTACCCACAGCGCCTTCCAGCCCGTCGCTGGATGGACACGGACAATTGGATGCTCTCTTTCAATATATTTCGGACCAGCTTCAGGGTCCTTGCGGTCTAGATAAGGATGTGCTGATCGATAGATGGCTGTTCTTCCATCGATAATTTTACGGAACTCCGGGGATAACTTCTCGTATGCAGCATACCCGCTGGCCCACAGAGTATCTCCGCCGATGGTTGGGACCGCATCATTGTGAAGATGTGTCACCCCGGCTGGTTGGCGCTCATGAACTAGGTCAGTGTGCCAACGAGAAGCTCCGCCCGGCCGACGATAACCAGCTGCCCGTTCGGTCGCTTGGAGAGCGGGCCATAAAACCGAGACGCCCGGTAGACCCGGTACTTGGGGTACTTGAGGCTACGATGATATATTAGAAAAGGGACTCGAATATGTGACACGAAAGGTGAAAACGAACATGGACTTCGACTTCTCCAAAGTATTCACCCAGAGACTTCTGTTGCTGGGGTGAGAGGTCCTGATCCCGGAAGAAGACAACGCTTCGTTCCGCAATCAGTAGGCCCAGCTCATCCTTCTGTTGGTCAGTCAAGTCTTTAAGCTGCAGCCCCACAATCTCGGTTCCGATATGCCTGGTTAGGTGAATCACTTCTTTTGCTGCAGACAACAATGCCTTCTTCTCGGGGTCGGCACGGGTGCCCGGATCTACATGTGGACGGTCATAGTTTCGGATGTTGTAAACATCGTCAGAGTACAGAGGTCGCGAAGGCCGATATGGATACCCACTGGAAAGGTCAATTCCCGCTTTTACAAGCCGTTCACGGCTTGCTGCAGGAAGGGCGAGTGTGTCCTTCTGGGGCTCGGCGACGTCAACGATACTGGGATCGATAGGAGCTGGTGCCATTGTGCAACTGATATTTAGTCTACCCTTTTTAGCATTCTTTTAATTCACGACAGCCTTAGAGAAGCATCAACACAATATTTGTATTGCATTCGTTCTATGGGCACTTGATTGATAATCTCGATCAAATCACCCGCGGTGACGGGATCACATCATCGCCATCAACCATTGCGCCTTCTACATCCCATTCGTCACATATTTGAAGGATCCCGTACATATTCCCACAATTGCAACCCCTCATCTCTCCGCAAATCCCCTACTTCTAGAGCGTCTTATCTCTATCCACTCTGGAGCTTGAACTCAAGTCACCCGCAGCCCCTCCGATATCACCATACAAGGATGTGATGGCGACTCAAATTGTCTGATTTCCAATCGGTCCGCACTACGTTTTTTGATTGAATACTGGCCCACTATATTCCATTAACACCCTAGACGGCACACCCTTCCGAGAAGATTAAGCTTGAACAACATGCTGGTTGTGGTGGTGCGTTGCTTGCTGCCGCGGCTTATGCCATGACACCACTCTAGCCTGGCATAACGTGAGCTGCGACGGCACTAGTGTCCTTACCACCAGTACAATCATAAAGGTGTCCCAATTCACACATGGCAATTGCCTCGACAGCCAAGCAAATACACAGCAGTAACATTATGACTCGCACCCAAATCCATAAGGTGGCGGTCATTGGTGCCGGGATCAGTGGTGTTGTTTCCGCGGGACACCTGCTGGCGGCCGGATTTGATGTCACCGTCTTTGAAAGAAATAAGGTTGCAGGAGGAGTGTGGTATGAATCATGTGCCATCTTCATTATGGGCCAGAAATTGACGAATACAGGTTGTACGATGAACGACAGCCGATAGAGCCACAGTATCCTGCCACGAAGCCGTCGGAAACAGATCAACCGGCGAAAGATCGACACCAGAAGGAGAGATTCGTACTCGAACATGCGCCGCCTGGGTAAGCTCTTCTGTTTTGGGGTATTCTGCTTCCTGCTGACTGTATAGCCCTTGTTATGAGGGGCTGAGAAATAACGTTCCTACGCCTTTGATTCGGGTGAAGCTTAATGCGTGGCCAGAAGGGACTCCAGACTTTGTCAGCCACGATGTAATAAAAGACTATATTCAAGATACATCTCGGAAAGCACGAGTTGATGATGTCACAATCTACGGAGCGCGAGTGAAAGACCTTCGCAAACGTGGTGATAAATGGGAGGTTGTCTGGTCGACAGTTCGCGAAAACGACCAGTCGGACACGGTGGTTGAATTAGAAGAAATTTCGGTAAGTGACATCGCTCCACAGAGTCATATGGTGTTGGTATTTACGAAAGGTTCGGTAGATATTTGATGCAATAATTGTCGCATCAGGGCATTATCATGCGCCTCGCATCCCAGATATACCTGGCTTGTCGGAAGCGAAGAGCCATTGGGGGTCCCGAATTATGCATTCGAAGGGGTTTCGAAAGTCGGAAGGCTTTGAGAACAAGGTCCGATCGCTCCGTTATATGAATAGCCACATACTGACCAATACTAGAATGTCCTCCTGATTGGCGGTGGAGTATCATCCGCGGATATTGCGAAGGAAATTGGCCCCGTTGCCAACACTGTCTACCAAAGCACAAGGAACGGCGACTTCGATCTTCCTGCGAGCTTGCTCCCTGATAACGGGGTGAGGATTGGCGAAGTGTCGCACTTTGAGATCCCGAGGACCCAGGACACAATTTCCGACGACGAGCCTTTACCTTTAACCATACATCTGAAGTCGGGGCAGAAGCTATGCGGGATCGATAGGGTTATTATCTGCACTGGGTATCACATCACGCTGCCTTTCCTGCGAGATTACCACAGCGACACCACCCCTGCTGAACTCGCCGATGAGAAGATTCTGGTCACAGACGGGACTCAAGTGCATAACCTGCATAAAGATATATTCTACATTCCAGATCCCACACTAGCCTTTATCGGGGTTCCCTACTACACAGCCACGTTTACTCTGTTCGAATTCCAGGCGATCGTGGCGACGCAGGTCTTTGCCGGAGTTGCCAAGATACCCCCTGAGGATAGTATGAGATTGGAGTACTTGGCCAAGATCAAGGAAGTTGGCAGTGGGAAGAAGTTTCACTCGTTGAAAGATAAGGAAGAGTTTTACGTGAGGGATATATTGCAATGGGTGAATGAGGACAGGGCTACATACGGGCTCGGTCCCCTGGAAGGACATTCCGCTAAGTGGCTTGAAGCCAAGGAAGAGCATAGAAAAAGGATTGAAGGGCTTTGGCAGACCACAGGTCGGAGGGACAGTGGTGTCGGCGAGCTTCCGGTGTTGGCAGTGTGTAGTTAACTTGCTTTAACCCACTCTAGATCGGACACTATGTCAAAGTAGGAATAATATACTGTCGGCTTTACAGTGAACCTCTGGCCACCTTCGCTTACAGAGATGATCTAGTTAGTACAAGTCTTGGCCAAGCTCGCCAAACGTTAGGTTTGTGAGGATCCCGCCATTGGCAGTGCTCGGCACATCATCCATACTCGCGATGACG
The DNA here is from genome assembly GCA_009193525.1 of Aspergillus sergii. Classification (NCBI taxonomy): domain Eukaryota; kingdom Fungi; phylum Ascomycota; class Eurotiomycetes; order Eurotiales; family Aspergillaceae; genus Aspergillus; species Aspergillus sergii. The sequence goes on along the minus strand of ML741864.1, from coordinate 11,256 downwards.
AGCTCCGCGACAACAACGAATCTTTAGCCCCAGTCACGCCACAGCTTCCCTGTAGAAACCCTCGAATGGATTATGTCTATAGTTCCTTTATTGGCTAGACATCCCCCATCATGACTCGGAAAACCAATGTGAAATTTCCCCGCACTAAGCTGTATCACAGCTCGTTCTTTCCGCGCCAACTGCCGATGCAAGAATTGCGCAAACACCACTATTATGAGCAATTGGGACTCTTATCCAGTAGCCAGATCCCTGACACTAGATCTGTGGAGCCACTCTTATCTATTCCTTCTTGAAAATAATAGGCATTACTCGAACAACATGTGGGGGAAATTTAAGCGTAGATGCTCAGATATAATGATTATTGAACCCTGATCCCATTCTCTTCTCTCCCAGTACAGTCAAACACTGCGGGAGCCCTATCACCTCAGGAAGATATCTTCCATTACCCAGGAGAGACAAAATGGCACCCTCACCAGCCATCGCAGAAGAACGAGCCGTCGATTCAACAAGCGATATCGTGCAGAAAGCCCCGAAGCGCAAATGGGTCAGTTATATCTGGGATACATTCGACAAGTCGCCTGAGGAGCGGAAGTTGATGTTTAAATTGGATTCGGCGATTTTGACGTTCGCGTCTCTGGGTGGGTTTTCTGTCTTATTTTATGACGGGGTCAGGATTAACGACATGGATAGGATATTTCATCAAATACCTGGATCAGATTAATATCAACAATGCCTTTGTTTCTGGGATGTGAGTATTTTTCACCTCCAATTGCGGGACGGTGAATTGACAGATACCCAGGAAAGAAGATCTCGGGATGTACGGCAACGAGCTTAATTATATGCAGGCTTGCTGGACGGTCGGCTATGTTATTGGGGAAATTCCGAGTAATATCCTTCTTACGAGGATTAGACCTAGATATTGGATTCCGGCTATGGAGGTATGTTTCCTGTCTATGAGAGTATTCGGTATTGCTAACGGATGTAGTTACTCTGGACTGTGTTAACCTTCAGTATGTCGCGATGTCATACTTCCACTCAATTCTATGTCCTGAGGTTCTTTATCGGTAGGAACATGCATAATCAACCCTCATATGCATAGAAGCTGACAGAAAAAGGTCTCGCCGAAAGTACCTTCTACCCCGGAATGCAGTATATCATCGGCTCGTGGTACCGGAGAGACGAACTCGCGAAACGATCGTGTATCTTTCATACTAGCAGTGGAATCGCGAGTATGTTTTCGGGGTATTTGATGGCTGCGGTATATAATCTTGAGGGACGGGGTGGGTTTAGAGGGTGGCAGTGGTATGGTTTCCATTATCCATGTGTGAATGGCATTATAGCAATGGCTAACAGGTGACAGGCTGTTCATTGTGGATGGTATTATTTCGCTCCCAGTTGCGCTGAGCGGGTTTTTTATTCTGCCTGATGTGCCTGAGATTTCGAATCCGTGGTATTTGACCAAGGATGTGAGTTTTGCTAGAGATTCTTCGGGGTGTATATTTGCTAACGTGGAGCTTAGGAGGTGGCACTGTCGCAGAAGCGAATGCAGCTGGAAGGACGCAAGAATAGGGAGCCGTATACGAGAAGCAAGTTGAAGAAGATCTTTACGTCTTGGCATATTTATCTTCTTACCGTGCTGTATATGTGAGTTCTATCTTCATTGTATGAGGTAGTTCAGGTGGGCTAACAGGAGCAGAACATTCAATAACGGCGCCGCTGGATCTCAGCCTGTCTTTCAGCAGTGAGTATACTACCTACCCAGTTAACTAGTGGAATATGGCTAACAGAAATAGATGGCTCAAAGACTCAACAGACCCCAAATACTCCGTCGGCCAGATCAACGCCTACCCAACGACCACAGCTGCAGTCCAGGTGGTGACTACGCTTGCCTACGCTTGTACATACTCCCCCCAAATAATCGTTCATAAGACCAAATCTAATATGAAGCAGGGTCCTCCGACACATTCCTCAACGGAAAACGCTGGCCACCCATCATCTTCGGCGCGGTAAGCCACCACATTAACCTCCTACATACGAGAGTAACCCAACTAACAAGTTTAGATAATAAATATAATCTGCTATGTCTCCCTCGCAGTCTGGGATATTCCAAACGGCTGGAAATGGACCTGTTATATCCTCGCCGGTGCAGGATATGGTCTAAGTGGACTTTGCATGGCGTATGTCTCCCTTATCCACCACATCCACATCTCCAATCCCATTCACCCGTAAACCCACCAAATTGATATAACAAACCAAACTAACGAAATGAAATAGATGGGCCCACGAGATCTGCTCCTCCGACAACGAAGAACGATCCCTAGTAATCGGCAGCATGAATGAAATGGCCTACGTCTTCCAAGCCTGGTTACCCCAGGTCGTATGGCAGCAGGTTGATGCGCCGCAATATCGGAAGGGGTTTATTACTGTTTCGATTTTGTCGGTCATATTGATTGCTACGACGTTGTGGATTAGGGAGTTAGATTTGAAGGAGAGGAGGGTTGAGTAAGTTCTTTTCTTTCTTCCTTTGGCTGTGTGGGCTTGGTTAGATTGGGTTGCTGATTGTTCTGGTGTTAGGGCTAAGACGCCGGTGGAGAGTGAGGACAGTAGTATTGAGGGGGTGGAGGATGGGGGACTTGCTGAGCAGAGAGTGGGGAAGATTTAATCTGAAATGTTCTTCAGTGAGGATGAGTTCAGATGGTGATAGAAAGAAATATTCGAATTGCAGGTAACGGAGACCTCAGACGAGGAAGTATTGAATTTATGTATAATGATGATTATGCTATGCCAAGCCAGATCAGCAAAAGGCTGATATCCAAGTTTCGCATCATTAAAAAATGGTTCACAATTCATTGACTATTTGACTACTATTCATGCAGACGTATCCTTTAACTTCAAGCAATGGCAACTACAAAACCATATTCCACTTCACCCTCTTCTCCTTCATCATCGCCAAAATCCCAACAGGCAAAAACCGCTTCTCCACCAGAGTCATCCCCCCAAACCGTTTCAGCACGTCGTCCGAATAAAGCTGCAAAATCCATTTCATTTCGGGATTCTGGTCAGACAACTGGAACTGTCCAGAGACTGCATTAAGAGCATCGCGACACTCCCGCGTTGTCTGGATAGTCTTTGTATACGGGACCATCATCAGGTCCTCGTATAAGACTCGCAGGTTGTTGCTTCGTGACTCCCGATATCGCGTAAACTCCTCGAAAGACATGAAGGTGTGCATCTCCGTCTCTGTGATAACCAACGGTTCCCCTGACTTGGGCCGGGGGTTGACGGTTTCGGCGCGACGGCGGCGTGTTTTCTCAGGCGTTTCGTCGAAGGTCTTTTTTGCGAAGGCGTACCCGTCGTATTCTCCTTTCTTGAAGCGTTCGATACGCTCGATCGGAGATAGATCCACTGAATCCCGCATCAGGAGGACAGAGATGAAGGGGTTGCGCAGGCCTAAGCCGCCGAGCTCGGCGGGGAGGAAGAAAAATGCATCTGGGATGTCGGAAAACCCGAATTGTGATTCGATCTTGCTTCGTAGATGCTCTGTTACCGTTTTTCCACCTTGCTCACCTTCTGCATTGAACAGGGTCTTTTGCATCTTCTCGTACGTGGAGAGAATGGCATCCATATGTGCGCGCCCGAAGCAGTGCGCGGGCTGACCGAACGTGTTCTTGAAGAAGCGTCCGATGCAGCTGTTCCATGTCCGAACCCAGGAGATAACACTGTCACATCTGCTGAGCTGTTTCTGGAGCTGCGCAACGTGTGCGTCTACTTGTGACTGATCGATCTCCCATGTTTCTGACTCTGCGTTGAGTGTTAAGAATCCGAATGTGACCCTCCCTGTGGGAAGGCGAGCTGTGATCTGGGGATCCGTTGTGTCGGTGAGGTATACTGAGCCTGTCTTGCCCCGGTTAAACTCTAGTCCGGTAACTTTAGCATACTCTTGCATGACCTCCCATGCTCTGGCACATTTGTCTGGCTTGCCGCAGACCCACAGGTCGTCGTGGATGCGGTAAAGGAGCAGACCTGTTTCCCGGTTGACGGCCAGATCCATTGGGAACAGAACCAGCTCTCCGGTCAACTTCTCCCTCGCGTGCGAAATAGGAACACCTCGCCTCCGGATACGAGGGCCAGTCTGCATCCGTCCCTCGGCAGAATGATCCAGGTTCAGTGGTGCTGCGAGGTACTTTCGAAAGAAAGCGAGCCATTCATCCGGAAAGCCGAAGAACTTCATAACGGCGAGGATGGTGCTGTGCGGCAGCGCAGTGGCGTACCATTTCATGTCGGACTGGACCACCGCCGCCTGGCCATAGATTTGTCGCTGAAGCAGGACCTGGGATGCGACCTTCCGCAGAAGCTGCTGCTTGATGTTCGACGGTCCATCGATGCCTCTATCTGCGCCGTCCTCGTTGTTCTCGTCATCGTACAACATGCCCCGTTCCGATAAAGATGATTCGGTTAGAGGCATGTGGAATAGGAAATCAGACTCCAGATAGTCGTTCTTTCGGCTGGCTTCGATACTACTTCTTATGTCGTAATCGCTTAGGTAGTACTGTCGACGCAGGCTGTCCCGCTCCGTCATCCGAGGGCTTGGATGCCAATTCCAGACCGATTTCTTCTCGATAAACTCTTTCAGGATGGTTTTAATAATCGAGCACAGTCGGACAGCAATGTATTGAGCGAAAATAGTCTGGAGAACGTCGTCATCGATCCAGATCCGGTATTTGCCGTTCAATTGTTGGCGAGGTAAAACCGGGATCCCGTCTTCGGCATGCCAGTCCCAGTTCTTGAGGTCTGCATATCGCATGTTCAGAACGTCCGCGATTTCAGTCAATGCAACGGTATTCTCCAGGCAGTATTTGAGTATTCCCTGTTTTTCCTCGCTGAGAAGATCCTCTGTCAGGAGTCCACGGATACAGGACCGGATGGAGTATATGTTGAACGGATCAGCTTTATGCCAGAGCTCAGAGCATGCATGTCTAATCTTCTCCCGAAGATTATCCAGGGCAACTCTACTATCCTCATTAGGAAAGAGAGCTTCAATAAACTCATGGATCTCATTTTCATCAGTCTCCAGTGGCTCAAAAACCACTCTCTCAAACTGGTCACACAATTGCTGCAACCGTTGCTTCTGTCGCTCCTCCACTACCAAATAATCCTCCTCCTGCTCCTCATTAGGTATCTGATCCGACCCAGAAGAAGGCTCCATCCACTCCGTAAGAAGCCGCGAATACAGATCCGCAATATTCAACCTCATACTCTGAGCATCCAGCGTGGCAATCAGGTGCCCCTGAAACGAGTCGAACTTCTCCTGCGGAATGGAAGAGTCATACCGCGCCTGGTCCAGCCATCGCTCGATATTGGCTATTTTGGAATCCTTCAAGTTGTCGTTGTCAGAGCGGAGCGCTTTTATACCCTGCAGGATACATGCTACTCTGTCTCGGGGGTCGGATTGTTGAGCTGCCGAGGCGAGGATTTGGGATTTTTGAGACTCGTATGCTATGCGTTGTTTTTCTAGCTCGCGGATCTTGCTTTGGGTTAGGGATTGGAGGGTTTTGGAGAATGATGCTGTTGTTGTAGCCATTGAGAGGTTTTGGGATGGGATTGAGAAATAGAACAAATTATGAATCACTAAAAGAGACGGCGATGTGTAGTAATTGTTAATTGAATTAGTGATCGCTCGATGGAATCCGTATTTTGATCGTTTTTTATACATCGTGGGTGGGCTTAGGCAGCGACGGCTGCCTGAGATGATCGGCATCCTCCCTCGTATTGAAAATGCATTGGAGGAATGAAGCCAATCGGGCCGTCGCTGACAATGTATCAATAAGTCAGGTTTTCAGGTCTATCACTTAATAAGAGTAAACTGAACAGTAGGCCTTACAGCCAAAGATTATTCAATATAAAAGAGGAGGCTATGGGAGTCGGTTGTCCAGATCTTGATGGCAGTAACACTTAGTAATTTGAAGATGTATAGATTCTCCGATTCACAGAGTTACGTCGGTTTGAATGGTTGATCAATAAGGCGCCAGGCGCTGTGGCTAACATGCCCGATAGGTGATGATAGATAGTCTTAGAGTGCTAGATAAAGGTCTAGATATCTGCATGCTGTAGCATGACGTTTTGCAAAGCATCCACATCAGCGCGAGTTCCAGGAGAATCAAGCGATACCTACCACTACTATTAAACACTTTAGCTTCTGCATATCGAAGGGGACAAGCTGGTAGAAGAAGAGAAGAAGTGGATCTAGTGGATTTTATGGGCCCTATCAACAACAAATCGGTATTTCTCGTACACCAAGGTAGCGGGCATTAAACGACTGGAGGAGGGTCTGAATTCTTTGAACTATCTGCAATCTTTCTGTGCTTGGTTACTTTCATATGAGTCTTCTAAAGACGCAATCCTCCTACTAAGTTATCTTGCATATAACCAAAGATATGATCGTCAGGAGCGATGGCTGAATCATCCGGATCTCTCTATTGAAATACTTTTGAACGGCCACTGTAAATACAAACACATAAGAAAGATGAACCTGAGGTCACTGTAATCAACAACCAATTCCGAAAGGACAACATTCCTAATTCCCCAGGGGTTGATCCGAATCATCATACAAAACATAGGGAAATAGGATGGACGCTGAATAATCTCTTTCTGGAGAGGAATAATAAATAATTCACCATCTCCTCACCGTTGACTACCCTTTCCCGCGGTCAGACCCGGAGATAACCAACAGCTTGTCAAGTACTATACTGTCCAGGTCTAGATTTAGCAAACTCCCAGAAGGTTACACGCCATACCGGGGTCTCTCTCTTCAACCATTATATGAATCAACTCATTGGTGTACTGTTCAATGAATGTATCGCATTTTTGCTTATCCTTCCCCGGAATTGATTTGCAAACGACTTCCAGAGCTGCTATGATAGTCTCCTCATCACGATTGTCTTTAATTTCGCCATCGGCTACCCCAATCACACGTTTGCAGAGATCACACTCAAGATCCCGTCGTAGCAAGGACTTTTCGGCACCGGCCATAGCTGAAAGTTTCGGAAAGACTTTTGTTAGCATACATTACAGGCGGGAACACATTTGTGTCGCATGTCAAAGGGGTAAGAAATACGTAGCGCACAATTAGCCTCTAGGGCAAAGATGAGAGAGCCAATGGTTAAAGGGATAATAATGTTCACCATATTGTTGACTGCTTTGATCCCAATAGCTAATGGTAGATAGGAGGGGAGAACGGGTGTCCAGGAGAAACCTACTATAGCTCTGGGATGGGGAGAGAATTTATAAGACAAAGCGGCCACCAAACATGATTCATTGGCTGATGTAGGGTGACGGCAAAGTGCTTCAAGGGTGTACAGCAACTAGCTAAGTTTGGGGTATGATCGACCAAGCCACCGAGGCAGATTTGGCTATGTGCGGGTCGATCTCTTGATCAATTGATAACTCACTGACTCCTCCGAACAGCCCCGTAAAGTAATTTGATTGTTGGCTTGACCAGCTTCCTGGGTCGTAGGAGATTACCCAAACCTACGAACTCATATTACGGGGCGATCTGTACGAAATGAAGGGATATAGGGGCTCAAGCTGTAAATGTGAACCTAGAGGAAAGTTGTAGTGCCGATTTCCTTGGTTAGCCCTCCGATGATTGCCCCTTACTCAGGGCTATCGCTAGTTGCTCCACAAATTCATTGACGATCTGCGATTGACCCACTTATATTTCAATCACACGAACTGTCAAATATTGCTATCTTCCTTGATTTGCTCATGTTTGCTCTTTACTCAACGGTAGCATTTGTTTTTGGACACAAGCACCCCACCCCGAGATCGACCGAGATAAGTAAGTTTTGATGGATCCACAGCAGCTTATACGTGAGTGTACAATCATCACCATTCGCTCTAATCTTCGCTTGTTCGGGAGTGTGAAAGCACCAACAATGAGAAATAGACGACCACATAGTATTATAACGATAACAAACAGAAGCCCTATGCGGCCATTTACTAGAAAAGCCTGATATATACCTTCATAAGATGCAGCTAGCTTTTCTAGACAGCTTCGAGCTCGATATACCCAAGTCTATCACTAGCGATGCGCTTTATTATAAGGGGTAGTCCAAAAAGGCAGCCCGGCAAAAGGCTAAGAACGAAATGCTGACTTGAAAAGACGACGCTGTTTCCTGACATCACGGAGATCTTAATTGGGAGATAGCACTTTATACCTTTATAATAAGCGGTGGGATGTGGCTCACTTAAATAATGTAGACCTGCCCGAAACTGCATTCTTTGTCCCAAGAGAGACTGATTTTCAAACCCTATTTAGTAAGGGGCGTTGCCATTTGTAGTTAGTCTGAAGTAATATATGACGATCGACATGCGCAAAAAGTATGACTAATAAGATCAACTTTCGGGGTGTTTCGGGGTGGAGAGGCTGATCTTTCAAACCCTACTTGAGTGGGCGTTCATAGCTAGTCTAAAGTAATATACGCGCAAAAGTATACGGGTAATGGAAACCATTCACCCAATCCTCCTCTGGATGTGTGCACGATTGAACTGGAATCCTTGAGCAAATGAACTATACGAATTATAACCCATGATGGGTTGAACAATCGGACCCAAAGCCCAGCCCATAATAGGTTGGGTTCGGGTTCTGATGTGTTGTGCCGCAGTCTAATTAGATCCAATTATCTATTCATTCTATCCGTACTCCTTTAGTTTTAGGCCTACATAACTGGTTAATATTGAATACCGCCGATTTTTCAGATTGCTTATATAGTGTTCCAAAGTATTGTCGCTTTCTGCTACCGAATTTGACTGAATTTGACCATAGAAACGGCGGTTGAGTCCAGCTCAAGGAGATCGATTCTCGCTCTCTGTCGAGTGTTGAGACGTTTTTATGAAGCTACTCTGTTTGAGCTAACAATAGCAAGCGTCAGCAAGCACCAAATATCAAATATCGAAGGTTATACCTAGAGCTATCCACGAGCACTCTAGCTTCATTGAAGGTTACTCGCTAAAGATACCTACAGCAATACCGCGAGAATAGGATAGACCCGGTGCTCGGTGTCTATATATATACACTATCTTTAAGGTCTAGGATATTTAATATATATATAGCTGTGTTTAATAAGATTATTTACTTAATAGATTAGGTAATTAACTATAGTTAACTATTATTTATTTATTTATGTAATCTCTTATATTCCCTTGAGATACTATATTTAATTTATAAAACTATTATAAAAATACCTTTTTTCTATAGCTTAAGATATAAATTATCCTCTACTCTTATATATAGATACCATTACCTATAATATTAGGACTATTAAGGACTATCTGTCTCTGTTATATTCACCCTGACTATCTCTTTATAGATCGCAACCAGTTACGCCGTTATTCTTCCACATAGGTGGGATGAGTTTGGATCAAATTGAGAAGTGGAATCAATGATAGATAACTAGGGAAGATGAAAATTGGTAATTATTGTTAATCTTGAAATATGGCCGTTCCATGATATCCGTATCGTCGTCGTTTTTTATACATCGTGAGTGGGCTTGGGCAGCGACAGCTGCCTGAGATGATCGATGTAATCCCTCGCATTTTTCCAATAGTCACGGCAGTGAGGGCCCAGTCTGGAATACTGGAGGAATGAAGGCTGAAGCCAATCGGGCCATCCCTGACAATACATTGATAAATTTTTAATATTGGTGAGAGAGCAGATGTACCGAATCGACAGCTGTAGAGCTTCCTTTCATTGAATTCGACTGACATTTCAGCACGGAAAAAGCGATTCATTCTAGCTTCAGGAGATTGATTCTCGCTCTCTATCCAGTGGAGTGTGGAGCAATGCGCCTCGATAGCTGGCCTCGCACCCACTGAATTATATATAATTTCTCCCTGTCGTCAATCTTCTGCCAAAAGTGCCTATTTTGATAATCTATTTTGCACTACCCCTGGCGTAGTTAAAACCTTTGCTGTCACTGCATCAAGGTACAGACGTGGAGTGTTGTTGGCAACCGAAGAGGTCCGGGGTGTAATAGTGTCTCAACTAGAGGACACGCTCTTCTGGTCGGCTCGCGGCGGGAATTCCACATCGGCATCCACCACACATACTCCGGAGTAGATCCAGCGTCGGATCGGGCCCGCCACAATTTGAATTCTCCACAGAGGATCGGCATCAGCGTGTGTCTACCCTCAGCTTCTCGGAGATGAGCGACGCAGGTTGCACACGCGAAAGTCAGGGCGTCATTTGTGGCCATGGTTCGTAACTAGAGGGTTGCGTTGATGTCTAATCACCTGTGGTTTAGTTTTGAGTATGGTGGACGGCTGCAATGGTAATGTAGCAACATTATTGTACGTTAAGATACTTCGACCGAATACACATATTCAGTGTGATATTTCAAAGTACTAAGAGTTCCTAAGACCTTATACCAAGTCCTGAGTGTTGAAGTATAGAGTCGTAATTTATCCCATCTACTATACATTTTGGGCTGACGCTTTTACCTATGCTACACAGACTGAAAGCCGGGCGGGAGAGCGATTTTGAAAGATCGGAAGAGATACGCCACTGTAACGCCAGTACAATGATAACCTCCGCCAACGCTATATTATTAGAGTCTGGTTAGCACATAGTATGTGACCAGCACCAGCAGTTCTGTCGCCTTGAAACATGGCTGCGTCTTGAGCTCCAGAAGCCGTTGAGGTTGGGAAAGGTTGGACACCACAATGTTGAGTAGGGACCTTATAGAGAGCGAGTGCGAGCCCTATAGGCTAGCTTTGGAGAGCCCTGTGCTAATGGACAGGCCAAAGGTCTTTGAAGATAGGTTCAGTGACAGAGATCTCAGCTTGTCGTGCTCAAAAAAGTGCAGCTCGCTCAAGTAAATTTTGCATTGTGTGCACCATTTTCAGCTCGATACCACCTAATGTGGACCACATCCCCTAAATTGTGGTGGCATCCCGAAACCCCCAGGAACCTCGGACAACTCGGGGCTAGTCCGTAGTTTAGGTTCCGAGCGCCGCGACTGCACTCATGCAAATTGCTTACACCTGGGAAGCTCGACCGTCCTTAACTGCGGAGCAGAGATCTGCAAGTGGCGAAACTTCGGTTTTAAGATCTGGCCTTGGACTCGATGGAGGAGAGCTCGGGTTTCAAGCTCGGGAAATACCGATTGCCTGAAACTGTGTATTTCCAGAGAGCGTCTGGTTACTGCTGTCCTGGTCTGTTGTAACAGCTTCCAAGTATAAGCCAGACAATTTCCGTGG
>ML741863.1:0-104344 GCA_009193525.1 Aspergillus sergii | reverse complement strand
TTTTTTTTACCCTCTCCTTTCCGATTGACGTTAAGGGAATCGTGAGTAGGTCATCCCGCTTTTCAATCTTGTAAAGCGTCAGACTGATCTGCAGTTTAAACTAAATTAGACATACGTAAGATGAAAAATGAAAACAAACATGCATAGAAAGTGATATTGTCCATTTAATTCATGTAATTTTAATCTCGAATCATAGGATGGATACGAGGATCAAAGGAAACTTCAGGACAAACAATATAGATTCCTTTCCTAATCCAGCTCTAAGCCACAACTCTAAGTATGAGAGGTATGCAGCTGCACGGATATCTCGAATCTGGGCTTATGGATCCACTACCAGCAAGAAGAGGACACGCGATGACCAAGGCTTTTTTTGCCATCCGCTAAGGGACGGGGTAAGTACCCTCCTCCCTTTCCTGCATCGATCTGTATTGTAGCCTATTTTATTTTATATTTTGTTTTCTTATTTTTTGCTTTTCTTTTTCTTTCCAGGTGTATTTTTCAATTTCATTTTCTTATCTCTCTTCCCCTTTTAATACTTTTTTTAGTGATTTTTTTTTTCTCTTTCCCTTCCAGTCTGGGTCTACTAGTTTCTAGGTAGAAATTTTCAAGTAAAAAAAAGGAAAAGAAAAAGAAAAAGTTTCTATTCTCTTTTCATTATTCATTACATGGCATCGTTAACCTATTGATTATAATGATAATAATTTAACCCTCGAAACTAAATAAGGTACCCCAAGTGACGGAAAATGTCCCGGCCGGACCAGATCTGGTGGGATGATGATTATTGGCAGGTACTTTATTACTGCACAATTAGCACTATTGGCTATTAAAAAACCACAGAAAATTGCCCAAGATCCAGAAATATTATTTATATTTTTATTCGTTCCCAATCTATAGCCTACCAACCGTTTCCAAACTCTCCAATTTCTTCTACGGACCTGCCAACGTCTCCCAAGAGTTACTCCATCGGGCAGACCCGTTCTTGTTAGTCGCACCGAAATAATATACTACAAATCCACTTCAGTCCAGCTCCGCAGGCTGTCTCTTTTTTTCTTGCTCTCTCGGCCGTTTCTTTTCTCCCCTTTCTTCTTTCCCTTCTTCAGCTTTTTTCCTTTTCTTCAAAAAATTGATGTATGTCTCATGCGTCCCGTTTTATATTCTTCTCAAATGGGCCCTCCCTTCTCTAAAGAACTATATCTTCGTCGTTTGCCCATTGTACCTCTCCCCTCCCCCTCCTCGGTCTGTTCCATTGTCATAAACCGTGTCTGGCTTGCGCATATGTAGATGGACCTGGTCTAGCAAATGTCTATGAACGAACCTCATCCTGGAAGAGGACTGGCATTTTCTATCAAAAACCTGTTCCAGTCCTCTCCATCTCCGTCTCCGTCTCCGTCTCGACGCAGGGTGTCTGTTTTGCTTCGTCGAGGCAAGAGCGTTTTTTCAAACAAGTAATTTTCCTCTCACCTGTTCCCCAACTCGGTCACGCTCAATTGCTCTTGTTATCGGAGGAAATTGGCCCTTTCACATTGATATCATAAGTCTTGATCCGCCCCACGTACGAACACTCACGCGCGCGCACACTCACACACTAGAGGCTAGAGGGGCTAGGAAAGATATTTTGAAATTAAGGGGAAACAAGGATAGGGGCTAAGATTGCGCTTCGAACAGGAACCCTGAAAATCAGTCGAGCCGTTCGTCCGGGACCCAAATGAACTCTTCGCCGCAATTCGATCCGACTGCGATGTTTGGACTTACTGGAACCCCCCCAGGGGTGAATGGTGATGGCTTCGATATCTTCGAATGGTACCCCCACTATCAAAATTGCCAGCGTTACTTCCTCGACCATGCGCAGCACAGTACCACCGTTCAGGCACTTTCAGCATTCTTAAATATCCGCCTCCCGTTTCAACGTCAACCGCACCCTGTGTTCAATTCTTCCACCGATCACACCCCAACTGCTAGTACCACAACTGCGTCAATCTCCAATTCAAATCCTCCCCCATCTGTCTCTTTGATCCCGTATATTCGTCGTCTTGTGGCTACGGGAATGGATTTCCCTGGTGTATTACATGGATTCTTCGGTGACGATTGGGGGTCTGGCGTTGGATTTCTGCATGAGCAAGAGCGTCGTAACTATCTTTTCGCCGCGAAGAGTGGCGGCTGGGCTTGTGTGAAAAAAGACTACGATATCTCCCCCTTAGAGACCATTCCTTTCCTGCGTCCTTTGCAAGGACCGTTGGACTCAGAGATCGAAGCGGCCGAGAGGAGCTGGAGTGAATGGCTTGCGATGGAAGATTGGATGGTTGGACCACGGGCGCCCGACATCCTTCGCGACTCCTCTTCACATATATCGCGACCCCGAAGTTCGCGAGGTTGACTTTGATAAGACCCTTTTTCTTCATTCATATCTATCTTTCCTTCCCTTTTTGGATATCCAGCGCAGAGCGATACTACGGAGTTCTATGGAATCATCGATATAGCGATTCTTCACATCACGAGATGACGACCATACGACCATAAACTTTGAAGAGCGATAGGTTTCGTGGCCCTCCTATGTAGGAGAAAGGCCAGAACATTGTGAATGCCACGGGAACAGAATGGTACTGTTCTAAGAAGTGCAATAATAAAAAAAATATATACGCATACACACATCTAAAGTTTTGAGCTTTCTTCTTTATCCTTCAGTCGTTATCTGAAATGGGATAATATTCCGTTTTAATGGTAGTGTCCGAAGGCCCCTTAATTACGCCACGAAACGGCGTCTTCCGTTTTGGGCTGAATTCCGGCTACCTGGTCCTGGACCATTCTGTGGCATGACTATGGGAAATGTACCGTGTGGAAGTCCCCTGGATAAAGTTGGGTTGAACTCAAAAGGGAATGTCCGTATACAACCTGAACTTAACCATCCATTAACTACACGGTGGTGGGTTAAAGTTTGTGATGAGGCCCCACTAGTTTGTGCTGGCCATAAGTGGCAGGTTAAGACTCCGCCGACTTGTTCATTCCTTGGTTTCTGGTGGGGAAGACATCAATTCGATCGTGTTTCAGGCTCACATAATCATTAGGGTTGGAAAACATGGGACGCAATGTGGCCGAGTCCAGCGTACTGCTTTCAGAGTGTAAATGTGTATGCGACATAAGATTGATTGGCTAGCCCCTGATTATTGCCTTTCAATGATCAAAAAGAGCCCAGCCGCTCTCGGCGCTGTTTTCTGGAGAGTTCGACAGTGACCAGAATGTGTTTGTGGCGGGCTGAATGGCGGAGTCTAACAATTAGTCTACGGGCCATTGAGCGTTCGTGGTCGGGGCTTACGGGAGGGATCCCAGACGCCTAACTTAGTCGGGAGTCTATCTCCAGGTACCCGGGATTTGATGGTTAATGCGGCACTACGGATCGCTTCCTTTTCAAGCGGCCTAGTAGTTAGTACCCCTGTTTCGGGAGGGCACTTCGGGTGTACTCTCTACAGTCCGACATACTTCGTATACGGTACTGTATGATTGGACAAATCCAGTTGGTCTTAGGGACTTGGTCATTCGATCTGATGAAGTCCCGATTACAAATACGGAGTGATTATACCTCCCCACTTGACCCACATGGTCAGTCAAGAATATTTTCGATCCGAATTGAGCTGGCCCGCTGAGTCGATTCTAACGAGCCAGACTTTGCAATCCTACGCTGGTGTTGGCTTCCTATATGATGGGAACGGTATTTGTTAGGACCCGGCCTTGCATCGGTTTCCAGAAATCTAGGTCCCTGTTTACATCAAAAAGTTCTAGAGTACTAGGGTTATATATAGGACCCTCCTTATATGTACCTACTTCCTACTACCTCTCCGTATCGGGTACTAACAAATTTGATGAAGTGCTAGTTCTGGGTTATGATTCGTCGCGGGTGTTTGATCACTCCTACTCAGATCGACCAATTATTCAGATCGTACGGCAAGTCTCCAAGAACTTCATTCTACTCAAGTCGATTTGACTACTAGAACCCCCTTTTCCCGTCTACTCCTTTTTTCTCTCCTTTAGCTATGTACCAGACCACTGTAACTGAAGCATGCCGTAGCCTCGGGGTACGACGTCGGGGCTTGCAAATACTAAACACAGTTGTTCATAGCGACCTGTACTGTGCACTAATTCTTCTGAATATAGTAGTTCTACCCTATTGGCCAGCGTGATCAATTCCGCCAGGTAATCGCTCCACAAACGGAGCCCTGAGATGGATATGAAATCATAGAGTATGTACCTAAAAGTACATACATATGAGTCGCATGGTTCGGAGAATTGATTTCGTTGCGCGTCAGCTGACTGATCTATCGTTTCCAACGGCTACTTTATTCCAACATGGCAGCAATTTTGTATGTGAGAGAAAGCCATGAGAAGCATATATATGCTACTACATAGTAATCAGATACATCTTTAAGAGGTTATCTCGGAGGGTATGGTAAATACATAGTGTGTTTTTATCGTCTGGGGGCACGACGTAATGGCCGTGACATACCACCCTATATTCGAGGTACATACCTATACCTGACATACAGTACATTCTACCCGACCGACCTAGGGATTATATTTGATTTTGAATGCTGGATTGGTCTTTAATAATTCAAACAATCAACCGTTCAGGAGGATACCTGGCGTGCATAATCGGTATGTTCCCGACTCGAACCTAATTGGCATGGCTATACGGAGTATAACGGCCTTGTTTGTGCCTTCGGACGACGGTACAATTTCGCTACCAAAGAAAAGCCCTTCTACAGTACAGCGATATGGGGAATCTACGCGTTATAATCAATCTAATTGGGTATCTGAAATCGATTACCATACAAAATTCCTTAAAACCCCGATACAGGGAAATTTTACTATTCTACCTAATCCCCCATACAAAATTGCTTATAAAGGAGTATAGTAGGTCCCTTTAACCAATTATTTATTTTTAAAAAATATATAAGAATCATGTGTTCCACTATCTTTTAGTATTCTAAAATCTAAAATCCTACCCGTACAACACCCCAATAACTAAAAAATATATATTTCGCTATCATATAATAATCTACTATTAGAATACCCTTCGCCACATAGAAAGATCAATAAATATACAATATAAATTATATATACTACCTAAAATCCTAACTTCTATTGGTCTATATAGGAATTTCACTGTAAGCAATCCCCCGATATAAGCAATTTGAATGGCTTGCTGAATTAGTTGCTTATAACGGGGGTTTACTGTACCCCATTGCAAAAATGTTCACCCACCTGCAAAAACCCGTAAACCCCCTATCGACAACTACAGGGATATTTTCATTACGTCCCACATCTCAACCTGAGGGTGATTCGTTCATCGGGTGGAGAGATCGACAAGGAGATGAGACAGATGCACTACGGACACAAGATCTACTTGCCCTTTTTAGTTCTGAAGACCGCAGTTTCATACCCGGGCTTTCCTTCGCTATGGCTATTTTAGGAAGTTCCACTTTTTCTTTTTTGGTTCTAGGAGGAGTAAGCGGTATACCCTCCGATATTTACTTCTTCGAGCAAAACCGTTGTGGTTGTTTCCATGGTCGGACCGATTTCTCAATCGGCTGTTGTGATTTTGGGATGTACCAGGTTGTGCGATCTCGGCCATAAGGCGAGTTCTCTACGTGGGGTTCCGGTAAAACGGATATCGGCCGGGTTGCTTTACCTGAAAGGGGCGCTGATTTGGTTCCGATGGAGGAATTAGATGCTTTGTGGAGGTTTTATTACTCGCTTCGTAAGGCTGTATTGGAGTCGTGTCACTGTAGTATTGTTTTTGTTGCCCTACCGAGGTATAGTACCATTAATAGCTTAGTGCTCCATAGGCCTATCTAGAATCTAGATTGTTAGGAAACAATGGCAGCGGAGGTAAAAACCTGCAATTGGCTTTGCCTACTGTGGGGTGATGGGCTTCAAATACTACGAGAAAATGCTTGCACCAGGTGGTGATCTATGGGCAAGTACGTTGCGGCCCCGACTTGTACTCGACAGTATGATGCTGTCAAAACAAATTGACATGATACCATTGAAGTGTCAAAAGTCCGACATTATTGTGGTTGTTTAGCGCTTTACCGCAACAAGAAAGTAGTCATGTGATTTGATTACATAAGGTCACGTGAATCACGCCTTTGACGTCTCCAAACAATGCCCGTGTTTTGTTGATGCTTGAAGCTTCAGTATGCGACCTGAGCAAAATGCTTGAGCATTGGCACCAGGACTGTGGAGGTGGCTATATTTATTAAACCGGTGATTTTGTGTGTCTGATATGATCCGCCTGAGGTCTGCAAGGGAAGACAAAAAATTATCGGGAACATGACGTCCTCCGAACAATGGAGGGCATTCCTCCATCAGTGTCTCATGCGTCGGATAGATGCTGCCGAGTTCAAGAATCTATCGAAAATACTATCCCGGAGATGCCCTATCGCCGAGGGTACTCTCCTTGACGTATTGCTGGAAATACGTCTAGCAACCGGAATCAAATGGGACCCGCTTCTCCCCCTTTACATAGACTGTCTCTGCAAGATGGGCAAGGTTCAGACCTCTACAGTTCTGACGTCACTTTTAAAGTACTCATCTATTCATGACAAGCCGCAGTGTCCTGGCTCTGAAACTGCTCAGAGCAAAAAGGCTTTGAAGTGCTATACCTTGATGACGGATATCAGAGTTATACAGGATGCTATGCTCTCCGTCTCCACCGGTAGCACCCCAAAGTCACTTGCCGAAGCTGTCGGCATTTTCTCAGCTATTATAGACTGGATCCAGGCTGTCGTGGCCTGGCATAATAATCATATAGACCCCAGTCAACAGACAGGCGGCTTGATGAGCTCCCCGGATGCAGTGTCGTTGTTCGAGTCGCTAGGAATCCTCCTTACGGCTCTGTCCGGGACTGGAAAGGGAATTGATGTCCTTTCTAGTGACTCCCACGAAGGTATCTAGGTCTTCTTTTGTTGTTCAATGTGTATCTGAGCGTATGTGCTGACGCCTAGTAGCGCTGAAGGTTAAATTGGGTCAGGCTCTTTCAGCTTATCTTCCGCTTTGTATGGAAGTTTCGCTCCCGCTTCGCAATAGATTGGACAGCTTACAGAAAGGATTCAATCTGTATGGGGAGCCGCCAAACAAGTCATTACAGTCTATGATGGACAATGTGAATGTGAATGCGCTTCAATTCGAGGCCTCTGTTATGGATGGGCCTGTCATAAATTCGAGAGCTGGTCTCTACATATATATAAATGCAATGGTATTTCCCATCACAAATATCATCGTTTGCTCCCAATGCTAACTCTCTAGCTTGTGGGTCGTCCTTTGGTCGACGACAGCATGCTACTCAACTATCTCACTAATAGATATGGAGTAGGTGATGGAATGCGCTATTCCCTTGAACTTTTTTTTTTAGCTCAATGTATCTGACATCATTAGGGACACTATGACGTGCTGGTTGAAGAGGTTATAACTGCTACATTTGATGTTCTGTCGAACGCTTTGTATCGCAACGAATCCAGTCGAACGATGTTTCTGTTCCGTTCGTTCTTGGTAAACAAGCTTCCATCATTTTTCGCAGCCATGTTGGCGGCGTCAATGGTCTCACTACCAATGGAGATGTGCATAAGCCACGCTCTGAGTCGGCTGGACCCAAATACGTTCCCATCTTTCTCCCAGATGTTCGCAATGCAAGGCAGTACCGTCCTGTCTGAGGTGCGACCGGAGTTCCTATTTTCCTGTGCCTCACATAAATTGATCCCTGAGTCCAGCATTGAGCGCTTATTAGGTGAAAATCCGATGCAAACGCCCCCTGTTGGGTATAACAAAGACGACCTCGTGTCGCAGATTAATACCAACCAGGAACGTGCAGAGCAATTGGTCAGTGAACTTGAATCCACAGAAGGCAATGCGGGCGCTATTGTCGCAGCCATTACAGAGGTATGTTTCTTGAGCTTGAGTTACCGGACACATAGTTAATACAGGTGCAGGTCATGCACAACCTCTGCAACCAAAAAGAGACAATGACCTTGAAAAGTATTTGCAATTCGCTTTCCAGGCGCCCCCAGGCTCTTGATGTAATTCTCTTATTCCGTAGCGCAAAGCAGGTACTGCAACCCCTTTGCACTTTGTTGGACTCCTGGCACTGGGACGAGGACCAGGGAGAGAGCCAGCCTGTCTACGATGAGTTCGGTAGCATTCTGCTACTTGTACTAACCTTCAAATACCGATATGATCTACGGCCGTATGATCTCGGAATCACGAGCAACGACTCTTTTGTTCTGAAATTACTGGATTGCGGGCCTTCCAGCCAAAAGTTGGATGATCTGAGCGAGAAGCAAAATAAAAACCTTGGTGCGTGGATTACAGCGCTTTTTATAGCTGAGGGAATCAGCGAAGAGACCATGTCATCCTGCAGCCCGCAAGAGTTTTATCTTCTTGTGACCACCTTATTCAACCAAAGCCTGACAGCGTGTGAAGCGGGGAAACTGGAGTTTGACACTCTGAAGGGAGGGTTCGAATGTAAGGCTTTTATTCTTAGTCTCTGGGGCAGTACTAACATTTCTAGATCTGCTTGAGCCATTCCTGCTCCCATCACTAGTCGTCGCTTTGACCTGGCTGGGCAACCATATCTGGGAGACCGAGAGTGACCCCACAATCCCATTGAAGACGTTACAGTCTCTAGTCAATCCCAGCTCAATATCTGGAGATGCGAGAGAAATCCATAAAACGGTATTGAATATCACCGCGCGCTCGCTGGATGAGCAACTCAAGGATATCCGGTCGCGCCATCCGAACCGGGCGGATATCAAACCTATTCTGGATGTTCTTGAGCCCTGCTTGTCCTTCCAGCGGACAGGTAGTTGCCACCGGTCAGAGCTCGACAGCTGGACCACTCACTCACCTGGGGGCTTACTTGGTAGTATCCGAAGCACCTTTCAAGGGCTTGTACTATGGAGCACAAGCC
Source organism: Aspergillus sergii (assembly GCA_009193525.1). NCBI lineage: Eukaryota > Fungi > Ascomycota > Eurotiomycetes > Eurotiales > Aspergillaceae > Aspergillus > Aspergillus sergii. The sequence goes on along the minus strand of ML741863.1, from coordinate 95,388 downwards.
CCGGTGTGAGCATGGCACCACATTCCTACACGCATCGGCAGCTTGTGGCTGGCATCCGAATGCTCGGTTCTGCACGCGTACTCACCGCTATTGTCGACGAGTTAAAGATGCAGACCGAAACAGGCAATGCTGACCTCGCCCTTGATATCGCAGTGACCATGATCTGCGCGCCATTAGCCGAGTCTTTTGCCATAGAGCAGAGCAATTACCATCCCGTGGATCCCAACAAAGAACCTCTTCCACGATGCCCGGTTCTCACCCTTCGCGATGCGCTCAATTTGCAGCATGAAAATGTACCCAAGCTATCAGAAAAGGATCCATTGCGCGCCGAGGTTATTGTACGTCTGTACCGTCGAGTAAACGCCCTTATGACACCGACGTCGCAGATGCCCAACCTGGACATGAGCAATATCATCCAGAATATGCAATTAGGGGTTGAAGATCACGGCCAGATGGACCTCGAGCCAGCAGGCGCAGGGCATGGCGTCGGGGATGATGACGCCGCTAATCTGAACCGCATGCTAGACAACGCGGCAGCGGCAGCGGCAGCCGGACTAGACAGCGGGATGGGACAGGGGATGGGTGGAGGGCTTGATACAAGCATTGACGATGTCTTGAATGCGGCCGACATGGCAGTTGGGAACCCAGAGTTTCTCGATCTCGACATGGAGGGCATGTTCTGACCAGACTACACTTGGATCTTAAACCTTAGACTGATATTCATAACATCATCTCGTACATATAATCCCAACGCAGATTCGCTCGAACTCCTAATCCCATCAAAGACAACCCAGTGGCACTCAGAGCTTGGTGTTTAAATCCTGTATCCATCTCGAAGGACGGCATTCCAACGGCATTGTATAAGACAGTATCCGTCTTGACGCGGAACATCTAGGCGTTGGTCTTGGGCTGTCATATCCAATCGTATCAGCTTCCACTCAAAGGGTTTGGAAATAAGAAGGGAAGCACGTACACCCAGCTTCAAGGCCTTGCCAACATTACCAAGTAAGGACTTGGTGGCCTCCTGATAGAAGTTATGTCCGGGGTCTTTGTGGGCATTTTTGCTGGGTACGCCGGCGGGCGCGGTGAGGGCCAGAGTGGAAAGGGAAAGGACGACGATAGCGGTGAGCTTCATTTTGGATTTAGCGTGATGGTTATGATCAGATTACAAGTGTAGAGACTGGAGGAGTCTTGACGAGGTAGAAAGGTGACGAGAGTACTTATTATACTGTGGTGGCTAGAAGGAAGAACGATATATCTAGGGCTCTCGCTGGAATGTGAGGGATTTTAGAATACTATTTCGTGAAATAGAGTATTTTGGCGTTTACATTCTCTATCTGTGAGTGTAGTTTTGTATCTAGATGGGTTTGTGGTGGACATAACATATAGTTGGTAAATGTATATATTTTTTGTATGTAGACTAAAAAAATCCGACTCGATGAACAGTATACGGAATACATGTTGCTCTATTGTCCAACGCTCGGAATCATACAATGCCAATAGTGCCATGATCTCAAATTCGGAGTCTGCAAGTAATTCTCGTCCTTCCGCGCGCAAGCTGTCAACAGGTGACAATCCCTTTGACGCGATCGGGGCCGAAGAATGCCAGGAGTTGCACCCCCTCCCCACAGGTCGACAGGGTCGGCAGGGCAGGGAAGGAGTTTGATTTGTGGGATATTTTTGTCGCTCGGTATCTAGGGGGCTCGTTGGTTTCTGGACCCGGTCTGTATGATTGTCAACCCTGCAGAGGTATGCTTGGAATTGTTTGTTGCGTCGGGATGTATGTGGTGGTTACGCATGTCATCACCAGCTGAACCGTGGTGATTCTCTAGCGGTTCAATAGTTCGCGAGCGAGTCTCAAGGGGAGTGCAGTAGTACTTCATTTTTTATTGGGGGTTTATCCAATATAATCGAGTCAAAGTAAGACAAACAAGCATAACTGGGGTTGTTAAGAGATGCATAAGTCTCGATTTTGATCGATCGAGATTGATTGAATCTTCAACTACAGCAGGAGGGGCATGTCTGCCATGCATGCTGTAGCTATCCATGAAAAAGCCGATGCATAGTACTAAGTTTCTCTTCGTGCTCCTGCCTCCACCAGGGAAAAGAACATCCGCATCGGATCCGGAGGGGGAGGGAAAGTACGTACAGGGAAAGAAAAAAAAAAAGAAAAGTGCCGAGTGTGATGGTGAGGTGCATAACCACAATCGTTCTATTTTAGTATCTGCATCGTTTATCACACCGCACGTGAAGGGCCATACTTTAGCCCTTTGCTGGCCCTTATTGGTCGACGCATTCAAGACTCTTTTATTTCCCCCACGAGTAAGTCTGCAGATTCATGCCGTCTGTTTAGGTACATCCGTTTTCTGTCGTTTGGTTTGCTGTCATTTTTCTTTTCTTTTCTTTTTCTTTTTCCCCCTGCTCGTGCCCCTGCCGAGGAATCTGCGGCTGGCAGCTGTCATGCTGCATAATACCCCGTCTCTAAAGAGCCTAAAACCATCGAGTCAAACGGAATGGTTCATATTTGCTCGGTTACACCGCTGCTTGCACATCTGGGGATGGACGCAGCTTCCCCTTGCACACTCTTGTCTGGCAACGGAATATGCGCAGGGTTCTTGTTTGGGTAGGTTGATTCCGAGAGGGATTGCGTATATCCTATACTTCCGGACTACAACTTGGTTTTAAGACCACCCTTGTCATCTGTCTGGCCTTCTTTTTATTCTTGTTACTTATTAATTTATTTTGAATTCTTTCTTTCGCCTCATCTTGTTTTTCTCGCCCACTTGCCTCAATCTATGCACTACAGGAGGGGAATATAGACTTTCGATCAGCGTATGCGGTATACACCTGTCAGAGATAGGGATACATACAGATAGATCTTCAAAGTCAATAGGAGTAAACTTTAGCTGGGCGCTGGTAAAAACTAAATAAGATAAAAGAGCAAGAAAAAAACAAGTCCAAGAGAGTGTCGGGATATAGGAGAATAAAAACCCAATGCAACCACAACGTTCCCGTCCAGCCCGACCTAGTACGATAGTTGTAGCGTGATATAGACCGGGGGGGGAGCTGACTCGTCCCGCGAGCTTGATTTATTTATTAATTTTTTTTTTGTCTAGGGCAGGTTGACAGAGGCCAACTCTTGCATGTGTTCAGGATCACAGCTCACCCCGATTAGGGGGAATGCGATCGCGTTGTGATAATGTGTGACAGGATGTCATGGAACTGCAGCACTGTGAGGGGAATGCGACATCAAGAAACCCCATATCGCTACCCTATTGTTTATACTGGGGATCGACCGTGCCAAAGTAAATGCAGAATGAGAGAGCTTATGTCGATCCAATCGGACTCTTCCCCCCTCTTCTTCCCTATCACCGTAATTTTACTACGTAAGTGTGCTGCTGATGGGTGATCCTGGCGGGTCTCTTTCTCTTCCTTCGCTCGTAGGTGTGTCGGTGATCGGCGAGGCGATCGCTCATTGTCGAGACTACTTGTCACCTACGTGGAAGGAAAACATATTAAATTATTCAAGGGCTGAATGCCCATCTTCGCTTATGCAGCATGACTAAGAGGATAATCGTTAAGTACTTCGCTAACTTGCATACTATGTAGATAGTTTGGGGGACCAGAAGAGCAACTTGCAGTAGTGTAGTAGGTCTAAGCAACTTGGCCCGCTAGCCGGAGGGAAACTACAGATACATGGAATTCGCCCTGTGGTCATCTGGGAGAAAACATGGTTCAATTATGACGGGGCGGAATATGCTTTCCTGGGTTTGCCATGAAACCAGAAATCAAAATTGATTGATTTTATTTTTTTATTTTATTTTATTTTTTATTTTTTTTTTTGCCTTCGTCTGTCCCTTTTCATGGTTGTATCGGGCAACGGGTTTCTTCAGCATGGGTTCTGTTTGACGGGTGCTCGTGCAGAATCCTCATAGGAGTTAGGGCTGTGGGTGAGCTGCACTCGAGTGGGGTGCACGAGGGCCATCTCCAAAGACATTTCTCAATCGGGTACGAGTATCATTGAATCCTGGTCTGCCGCTAGTCCCATTAGTGCAGTGATGATAAAGGAGTCGAGGGCCCACGGGGGGTTTTTCTTTTGCCTGCATGTCGAGGGACTCGACCGAATCCCTCAATTTGACTAATTAGGTTAGGTGGGGGCCTACCCATTCTGTGTCGTTTCCATCTTTTGTATAATGGGAGGTGCGATTCATGGAAGGTATGTCGGAGGCAACTTTGTATCACATGGTATTGTTAGTATGAGGGTGACTTACATATAGAGAGATATATAGATATCAATATAGCTATATCAACTCCGTACTCGTGACGCGTAGGCCCTGGTCTAGGGTATATGACTAGATGGGGAATATTCCTGGAACAACCTAAGAACTTCCGTGGTGATACTCCGGAGTAGATACATCGAGATCGAAACGTCCCGACAATACGGTGCCAGGTATAGCGCGAATCCTGTGGGTTGAATAGTGTATACTCCTTCGAGGTCGATCTATTCGAACCATTGAAAATGGAAACGCAATATCTTAATTAGGGTTATGATTGTATATCATCGTGGGACGGCTTGGTTGGGTTCAAATTGCACGGTCGCCGAGTTCCAACGGCTCGTCGGGAACGCCATATCGACGGGGCGGTGGAGTGGGATGACTGAGCTCGAAACACGCCATCCATAGACATGGCATGACTGGGTCCTGTGGATGGAGACGTAGGATAGAAGTCCAGTATATTTGCTTTGTACCTGTAACGCTCAGTCAAATTACTATGCTGTATTTCCGACAAATTCCATCATATCGCATCCTTTTGACACGGACTGTGCCACGCGAAACCACGTGATGCACGATGTACTATCCATGATTTGATTGATTTTTACCCCTGAGTATTTTTTTTTCTGGACGAGGGTCCGTACTTCGTCCGAGGACTCGCCGTCCGCGCTGACTCGCAAATCACTTGCCAAGGCTACCGTTGAGTAACCCGTCCCGTCCCATGGATCTACTATGGCTACCCCTGATATCATCGTAGATGAGGTAGGGGCGTCATCCCCACGAACGCGCGCGACACGGGACGAGTTCACGAGCTCAAGGCAAAGTGATTCTATGGTGTGGGGACAAAGACATAGGAGTCAGGACATCAGACCGTGCCTCCTCCTATGCCGTCCCGTTCTGGTTTGCTGGTGGGGTGACGCTATAGCAGCTATCACTTTTCGAAATCCAGCGACCATTCGTTAGTTCCATGTCGTACAGCACCGGGCTAGCAATGGCTCGTGGGGGTGAAGTGCCAGTGGTACCGAATATGCAGTGCCATCGTCTGGTTCCTGGGGAAGAATCTCTTTCCCTGGTTCAGCTGGTGCAAAGTACCCTACAGTTCACTATATAACATCGCGCAATTTGCGCTACCTTGTGAGGTATCACACCCCCAAATTTGAGCGCGCAAGAGATATGCGGTCATTGGTCAGGATCGGAAACTATTCTTCCTCTCTCCCCTTCGGTCTGGTACACTACCAGTTAGTACACAGGGAGGTCGGCGACAGGGGCAGGGGTGTTGGAATAGTCCCGCATACCACGATGAACACGTGCCCACTGCTAGTCCATCCCGGGACTATGGAAAATGACATCAAATAGCTTCCCGGGAAAAGCGGTTAGTTCGTCTAGCTAATCCTGGTCGATAATACCGGCGACACCGCGCCTTGGAGGATGAGGATGTACCTGCTTTTATCCAGTCTGGACTCGAGGACAGTCGGTAGTAACGGTCGGCTGTAACTTTGTACGACCCGACTCCTTGGAATCGCTTTGTCAAAAGATGCTTCAATAATCAAGCATAACCTTACAACCGTCGTGATCCGTCATATGCTTTTCTTTGTCAGGTTGTCAACTGCGCCTGTTGGCGTAAGCCTCAACGCCACCCCACGGTCCCGACGCCATGGCTGGACCCAGAAATATATTCGTACAACTAGATTCCTTCGGAAACATAGAGAAACTCTATACGTAGTTGGTTAGGGATGACCGACACAACTACTACGACGGATGTGTGTTCCGTAAGCGACTCTACCTATTTTTCTTTTCTTTTCTTCTCTTTCTTTTTTTTCCCCCCCCTTTTTTTTTCGCCCTTTGTTCTCGTCTAGCAGTCGAATTTCTTTGCCGCAGTAGTATTGATCTAAACCTTATCGGTCGCGGAGGAGAACAAGTGGCATGGATGAAGCTGTAGGTGGATGAAAAAGGAAACTGTCGTTCCAGATCACCGTGTCTCGGATATGCGATATCATATTATTGAGCGACGATCAGATCCAAGAACCAAGTGGACGGGTTCATATTTATGATGTATAATACGGTCGCTCGCGTATCTTTCGTGCATGATACATGCATGAATGCTGTGTTTATCGTGCTTCGAGTGAATCACGACATAAATTCAATTCTTTGCCTCAGCCTGAAGGGAAGAGAAGGGAAACAACAATAATTATAAGCATAATCCTTGTGTAACTACCCCGGTGTGTTTGTAATGAAACCAGTGCGTAGGCGAAAAAAGCACTTCGTCCGCAAAGAACCAACGCCACAACTCCCAATTCCGATTCATTACTTGCTTGTAGGTCTACAAAATGTGTCTACTAACTAATCCAACATGTCTTCCGACTGGACCATCCTATATTTATCGGAACCCGAAGGAATAGCCGAACAGCAGTGGTACATCTTCCAGTGACCCGAATGAAAATGGTCTCCACATCATCTCCATCCAGGTAAAGCCTATTTTATGCAGCTGCCCTTGCGTCGAATCAAGACAGTGTATAATGCTGTTATTGATGGCTGAGTAATGATGCATTGACCCGAAATGGAAACGCCTGGAGCCTAGTAAGTTGAGAGGTACGGAAAGTACATACCTCATTTTTCAGTCGCCTAGTTTGTCTGTACAATACTACGTCGGCAACAATTTTCATGCACCATCTGCCGAGCATCTCGCATAGACTTTTAAGATAGATCTTCTTCAGGTACATTGGGCTGTGCAGTCTAGTTGAAGAGAGGCTGTGCTATCATGGTGCGCGGGCTGGTTTGTGGGCTACGTACTTAAGCTTCCTGGGACTTGGGGATAAGCGTTGGTGCACGGATTGCCTTGTTGCATGCATGTATGTAATTGTAGCTAGGCAGTATCACAATGTGTATGGAGAGATAAGTGCCTGGGTCAGTAGAGGGCACATGCTTTCCAGGTGGGTTAGATGGGGACCACTGCGCTCCGAACTGCCTGTAGATTTAATTGAATGGATGATCCTGATAAACAATCTACTTTTAAGTAAGGTGGGATGGGCTATTGCAGATGAGTCCAAGCCGGAATTACCCCCCCACCCAGAGCTTTAACTGATCATTTGTTTACCCTATTTTCTAGCTCAAGTCATGAGAAAGAGATGCCGAGGAGAAAGAAAGAAAAAAAAAAGACTTGGGTCTGGAATCCCCGCGGCCTCAGGCTGTCAACAGCTAACTACTCCTTCGGTCTTAGTCTGTCGGCGCTCGAGCTCTTTAGTTTTGGAGACCGTCGCCTGGTGGACCGCAGCTAGGCCGTGATGCGTCCCATCCTGTGCTGCCCGCTCTCCCGTGACAGTCGACAGGTCGAATTGACACCTTGGGACTTTTGTCGGAGGCGAGGCTTCTATTTTTGATCGTTGGTTAATATCGCTCCGGCCACTGGTGACCAAGTCCTGTGATTTTGGGGTATGCTCCACCCGGACTAGATTCAAATAGAAGGACAAGTTCGAAAAGGGATGGCAAATTTGTCAGAGACATTGCCATCTTCTTAATTGCCATCCGATTCCTAAGTATAACAACCGCAACAACAGCCCTGGATGAGTCAGGAAGAACCTGAACGGAGTTACGGTGTTCCATAATTAATCCTAAGCAATGAAGGTTCTGTCAACCATGGGACAGGCTTCTGCGTTGTCGATCCTTTCTCAACTTTTTGCCTTTTTTGTTGTGGGTTTTCCTTGTTTCTTCCTTTTTTTTTTTAGCCGTAATATTTAGTGTCTTAAGCTACCCTTGTTATATGTATGCCTAGCACTAAAAGAGTTTTATTCCTGGTTTTTTATTTTGTTGCAATCAATGTGAGGGGAACAGGGAACTGTTGCTTTGCCACCAGTCTTTTAGTGTCTTGGCTGGCCAGTGGTCCATCGTTGACGAGGTAAAAAAAAAAGGAATGGACTCGAACCCTTGTTTTGTCGATGCAATGTCTTTGCACACTGTCCATACTGGTGAGACCGCGCAGGAACATTCATGTCTTATCGTCTTTCTGGATTTATCTCTGATTCCTTGAGCATTATGATTAGATAAACATTTGTTATGACGGTAAACAAAGATATGTATTTTTCTCTGTGTGCTGAGAGTAGTGTGATGTGATTCCTTGACTCACGGGCATATATGCCATCAAAGGTCCCGGCAATAAGGGGCTGTCACCCAGTCTAGTGGGAAGTCTTGGGCCGTTTTTAATCTGGCATATATTAATCGCGGAACACTAACGATGTTTGGTGCGGAAGGGAAGGATTTTAGAAAATTAATAAATAAATGACAGATTAATTAATTTCTCAATTGAAAGGAAGGCAAAAAAAGCAAAGAAAAGAAAAAGAAAGGATCCCACCTGCATCCGCCGTACTTCAGTCATCCATTGCTAAGAAACGCCTGTGTGATGAAAAGGAAGATCATGGACGGTTTGGGCGTCGACTAACGGGTTTAGTTGCGTTGGACTTGGGACTTTTGGTCCCCTCGGAAAAGGATCATTCCATTGATTGATTTTCCCCGTGATCTGACGATTGTAAACGGAGTACATTCTTTTTTTTTCTTATTTGATTTGATCTTTTTTACTTATGACGACGAGATGAAATGATTCGAGACATTATAATCCATGGATACCGGAATTTATTCATAAGAATCAATCATATTAATATCATACTGGTATTATTATTTTATATTTATTTATTTATTTTATTTTAAATAATAGATCATTACTGTTAGAACGAAGTTATCAGTCAACACACGGATCACCTGCTCCCCGACCAGTCAGGGGTGGGCAGAACTGACTTTGTTAGTGTGGGAAGTTTAGTTTTCACGCCTAAACTCCGTCTGGTAATCTGCCCTCTTCCATATACTCCACTGGGAGAACCGGTGGATAATCACCCACCCAACGACCCAAACTAGGAGTTAACTGATGATCCTGAAAAGTGAACCTGGAGAAGAAAAAAAATAAAAAATTATCGAGTACTGTACTTTTTATTATGTGCTGCTGGGTCCTTGTCCCGCTCCCCTCCGCCATCGTTCTTTATCGCAGCTCCATCCCCGACTTTATACTTCTCTTTCTGTCTTCCGAATATACTCCCTCCTTTGGATTCTTTCCTTTCTTTCTCTTTCCATCCCTCTTCTCTCTCTTTCCCTTCGGTGGATCACCGCTGGCTTTTCGATCGTTACTTGCTGCTGGTGGCAATCCAATTGATTCATCTCGCGACTCCTACCACGAGACGATAACGCTCATTCCTCCTTTCTTGGGTCGTGTTTGGAACCTCCGCCCCCCCCGGTCGCCCTTGCGTATCTTCGCCACGAACAACCAGCTTAACTTTACACCCCCGCGTTCGCTGTATGCTCGGAGAGGATCAATTTCCTCCTACTTTCGTCATTATCTGCCTGTAATCTCGTCGATCGCTCTCCTCTCGATTTTCTAGGCTCCAGCTTCGGGATCCGCATCGTGGTCCTTGCTGCAACCCCAACCAAGTTTCCTCGAGGAGGCAGGACTCCCCTCCGTCTGGATCAGCGCAATCTAGTTCCTGCCCTGCTTCGATTTACGGCGCTCTTATTGTTCCCTTTTTCTCCTAGCCTTCTTCTAAATTCCCCGTGCTCGTGCTCGTCGACCATCCTTCTTCGCGCCCTCGTTTTGATCCTGGATTAGGAACGTGTTCTGCGATCAAGGAACACCAACGACCGACGACTACAGACGGAGGGCCGACACTCCGTCATCTGTTTTCTGCATACGTGTTGAGAGGTACGTCCTGGTTACCCGGTCACCCTTCCCCAGCATTCCCGCCTTTCCTCTCCTCCCCAAGTACTGCATTCCCGTGGTGATGTGCCAAACCCTTCCAACAACACCTACCTAAACAATACTCCCCAGCCCTCCTACGAACTGGCTGCCCTAGATGTTGACCATGAGTATCGGCATCTACAGATTTGGATAGACTCCTATTTTCAATCCTTGATTACGCTAATACATCACCACCGCTGTACAATCTCCTTGTGTCGCCACTATTAACTTTCTTCCCCTTGATAGCAACTATACTCGATTCCTCTGAATTCCGTATCGCGTCGCTGAGGATGTTCATTGAATCTTCTCTTTCATAATCTGCGGTCAGCGACCCTGCGTCCGGCTAGACCAACTGGAAGGAAATCATATCCAGAACCCGAATTCGAACTAGAAAGATATGGAACCAATGAAGCCACACATTGCGCCACTGAAGATCGAAAAGGGAAACTCCAACTTCTACTCCAACCGCTTCTACTGTACGCAGCATCATCAAATGACACCTCCTTTAACGCCATCTAACACCAAGAAAGACGACAGCATGGAAGATACGGAAACTCCGCGAGCCGTCTTCCATAACTACTTACGTGCCTTCTACCCGTTTCATCCATCCGGGGACGTATCGCCCGCTACCATCACACTACCATTGGATCAGGGGGACATCATATTAGTGCACTCGGTTCACACAAATGGATGGGCAGATGGCACATTATTAGATACCGGTGCTCGGGGCTGGCTACCCACTAACTATTGCGAAGCCTACGATCAGTTACCAATGCGTCCGCTCCTGAAAGCGTTGACCGACTTCTGGGACATCATCCAAGGAGGATGCGGCTTCCCTCTACGTGAATTTTGCAACCAGGACACCGTAAAAGGCCTGATTGCTGGTGTACGCTTTCTACTGGTAAGTGCTGACACCGGGAGCACGACAGTGGGATAGCTGACATGTCCAAGGAAAAATCCGAGTGTCTTACTCGCGACTCCGTTCTGGTAAGAAGCCACGACGGTCTGCGTCGGAACCGCAAAGCTTTGCTTGCAGATCTCTCTTCCCTTGTCCGGACGACGAAGAGATGCCAGGAAATGCCCAGTAGCACCAATGACACAGAACATGAGGTGTGCATGATGGATGAAATGCTTCTGAAGGCATTCCGAATTGTGACTCGCGGTGTTCGCTTCCTCGATATATGGACCGAGGAAGTGGGCCTGAGCCGGACCATCGCCGAGCTCGGCCAGGCAACACACTTTGACATCCTTCCAACGCCCATGTCTGAGACATTCCCATCGGAGGCTGATACGGAGCGGGGTGAATCCCGACTGCTGAATCGCAGCCGATTGGATATGAGTCGCGCGTCTAACCGAACGGACACGATAGAGTCTCAGTCCCATCGCCCCGTGTCCGTCTCCACCAAGCGGATCTCCCACCGAGTGTCGTGCTCAGCGCCTGCTGCGGCCTCCCGAAACCCGAACCTGGCTTCAGAAAGGCTGAACACGACATACGATGCATTTCTGGGAGTCCTGGGCTCGTTCATTGGTCTCCATCTACAATCACGTCCCTCAACAGAGCTAGTAGTTACCACGGAACAGGCGGTGCGGTCATGCCGAGGTCTGCTGACTGTGGTCGAGGCGGTATGTGAGCATGATCCACAGGGATGCGGGCTCCTGGAGCAAGCTCGGGACACTATGTACGATCGACTTTCAGAGCTCGTCTATGCCGCCCGGGACGCCTTCCGACCCGCTCATTCCGCAGATGACGAGCTTATCTTCATGCCGGATGAAGGCAAGCGTCTCGTTGACGCTGCAACTGACTGTGTCAGAGGGGCGGGAAACTGCTTGGCGAAAGCTCGCTGGATGCTGGAGCAGAGTGGCGATTTCGAACTTGAAGCGTTGACCCAGGACTCCAGCACCGTTCACGACATTCAGACCACACCTATTCCACAGCGGACCGGAAGCCTGGCAGGCGACCAGAAAGAAGTATCCTTGCGCCTCCCTCCTCCTCCGCTTGAAATTCCCGTGAAGAACCCCCGCGATTCTACCTCTACTCCGGGCCTTACCGAGGCTGCCACCCCTTCCTCCTTTAATTCACGTGCATTGGTTACTCCAACCACTGATAATACCGATCACCCCACAGCTATGCTGTCCACTAGTCTAGACAAAATGTCCACCTCATTGATGCAGGACGCTCATGTGGCAGATAGCACCCAGTGTCGCGACAGTCACCCGACGTCTGAAGTCAGTGAGTCCTTTGGCCGCGGCATCACCAGCACTGGGAGCAGCTTCACGTACAACAGTCATCTCCGTGACTCTGAAATGAGCGGGGTCTCCCAGACATCCACCCGGGCCACCTCTCCGGACATTTGCAACAGCTACCAAGCTCCATCGCTGCATGGCAGTATTAGCCACTCGACTTTGGCCGAGGAGAATGAAGAGACGGAGGCAAACATTTTGGAGAAGACCTTCGCTCATGAATTGATTTTCAAGGATGGCCAAGTCATGGGTGGTAGTCTTCGGGCATTGGTGGAGAAGCTCACAGCCCATGGGTCGACCCCAGATGCCATGTTCGTCTCCGCCTTCTACCTCACCTTCCGTCTCTTTGCAACTCCAATGGAGTTTGCCGAAACCCTTGTCGACCGGTTTATCTACATCGGCGATACGCCCCACGCTGCAGGTCCCGTTCGCCTTCGTGTCTACAACGTGTTCAAGGGATGGCTCGAGTCTCACTGGCGCCATGATTGCGACAACGTAGCACTGGACTTTATAATGAACTTTGCTAATACAACCTTGATGCAGAACCTGCCTTCTGCAGGAAAGCGCCTGGCAGAGCTCGCGGAAAAAGTCTCGGCAGTGCATGGTCCAGTGGTGCCCCGGTTGGTGTCTTCTATGGGAAAGACCAATACCGCGACTGCGCAATACGTACACCCGGATGCTCCGTTGCCACCGCCCATCCTTGGAAAGAAGGAAAATAATCTCCTTAGACAGTGGAAGAACGGCGAGGGTAGCCTCAGCATTCTGGACTTTGATCCGATGGAACTCGCGCGGCAATTTACTATCAAGGAATCCCGCATCTTTTGCTCTATCCTCCCCGAGGAGCTTTTGGCAACAGAGTGGATGAAGAAATCAGCATCGTTGGCTGTCAATGTCCGTGCAATGTCTACACTGTCCACGGATCTAGCGCATCTGGTGGCTGATTCCATCCTCCAGCTGGAGGAGCCCAAAAAGCGAGCGGCTACCATCAAACACTGGGTGAAGATTGCCAACAAGTGTCTGGAGCTTGACAACTACGACACGCTGATGGCTATTATCTGCTCACTGAACTCGTCAATGATCTCTCGCCTCAAGCGGACATGGGAAATTGTATCCCAAAAGACGAAGGCAACGCTTGAGTCTCTGCGGGGCATCGTTGATGTATCGCGCAATTACGCGGTTTTGAGACAACGACTCCAGAACCGCATACCCCCTTGTTTACCTTTTGTCGGTACATACTTGACTGACTTGACATTCGTGGATCACGGCAATCAGCCGTTGCGCAGCCTGCCTACCGAGGACGGTGAGATGGCAGTGATCAACTTTGACAAACATATGAAGACGGCCAAGATCATCAGTGAACTGCAAAGGTTTCAAATCCCATACCGATTGACTGAAGTACCGGAATTGCAAGCCTGGATGCAGAACGAGTTGATCCGGGTACGGTCGAGCGGCGAGAAGAGTATGCAAACATTCTATCGCCGGTCGCTGGTGCTGGAGCCGCGTGACCCACCCCCAACTCCACGCTCGATCCCTCCTCAACCTGAGTCGAGCGCATCGTCTATCCTGGAGAATGCCAAGGATAAATTCGACTTCCTGTCTTGGACACATCCGTCGAAGGCCAAGTCGGTAGCCACTAACGGTTGAAACGTCTGCATTGGTGATATGTGGCCACTATTATGATTTACGACAGTTACATTCTTCGATCATGTCTTACGGTGTTATATCATTCTATCGTTATTATTATCTTGCTCTTTGTCCAATTGTTTGTGGATATCCATTTCCTTTCGGGGCGGCACTCGTGTTATTCTATTCGTGTTTCATTATAAAAGCGATGGGTCAGGATACGCTGGATGGAGTCAAGCGGATTCTAAAAGGGTGAATTGGGATTTTACCTGGAGAAAGGGAAAAGAAAAAAGAAGACAAAACACAAACTGGGTTTTCACATACAGGATATTATACAAGCCTCACGGCTGGCTGTTGGGACATATAAACAGTGGGAGAAATACTCCCTGTTCTTTTCCTTTCTTCACCCTGAGTTGGATTTGGTACATTGGGTGATTTCTTGACTTGTCGCGAGGAACTGTGTTATTAAGTATTTATTTTTTGGATCGACTGAACCGGCTGCATTGGATACGATTGGGATTGGATGGGACAGGAGCAGGACCGGACTGGAATGGGTTCATTTGGGTGGATTACATGTACCGCACTTTGTATATACAACTTTCTGACAATAATCCTAATATTGTCTATCTTGATGACATTCTTTCCATCCTTGATCCCCTCTGTACTGTAGACCCTAAGACCTGCGAGGCATGTGCCAGTCAGTAGAATGAAGCTTGACAGTGACGTCCAGTTGTTTCGATTGCTCCCTACTTCGAGGCGAGGTCTAGCAATGTCTAATAGCTGGTTAACTGCCTGAGTCTTGGGGAGTGCAAAGCCTACACGTATTCAGCTTTTGCAGTGTATCTGTTTGCGTCGTGGCAGGTTCGTTTCTTCGGGACTATCTAGTTGAAATGTGCACCATGCGCTAGGTTATTGACTGCTAAACAATATGGATCAGGTTTAGGGAGATGCAATTTTGTCCCTCCAGGTTTTGAACACCTCAGCGAACTCAGACTGCTCTTCTTCTTCGCTCAGGTACTCAGCTCCTAGATGAAACATTGCCAACGTATCCGTCATGTCAAGTAATGGGATCATTGATGGCCGTCCATGTGCACATTGGAACGGAAAGACGCATCGTGCGAGGTTTTGGACAAGGCTTTGACATTCCCCAATTGTCAGCTCATCATTAAACATGATGGCGGTTCGACAGGCCCGTGAGTTCAACAGCTCAATGATTCCCCGGGGGCAAATATCAAGTTGTTCAGCCCAGCGGTCCTGCTCCAGAACTGAAACCCTGTTCTCAGGGCCCCTGCCGTTTTCCTCGCGTTTCCAAATCTCCTCTCGAATCAGATTTGTAACCAATTCTGGCTCGAGCCTGCAACGCTCGGCGATAAGCATGGGGAGTGTATGCACAAAAATGTATGCAGATTTGTCTGCTGGCCCCTGTTCAACGGTGTACTCAACACCCCAAAACTCAAAAAACTGTTTATATCTTCCAAAAACATATGCCTCGGTAACCGGTATCTCAAAAATAATAGGTTCCAATGTGACCGTCTGTACTTGCCTAGAGCCTTCTACTGGTGGTGTGAAGTACTCTTCGAATAATCTCTCCACCCGGTATCGCTCATCAGCAGCATGCTGATCGATAAGAATCAGGATTGAACCAGGATCATTGCTATATTCACTCGCTGCCGTAGATCTTATCTTAGCTAGGACGAACTTATGGTCAACCTGTGCGATTATCTCTGCCGTTTCCAGATCCTGTCTTCGCAGTTTGCCCCGTACATTGGGCAATCCCAAACTCTCAGACCTGCAAACGTCCGTTGAAATATCGTTAACTCCCGCGTGTGCCATCCGTGCTTTAGTGCCATATCTCGTTCCGATCACATCGAGAGATTTCTCAGATCGGCTGAAAACAGGGTTGTCCCATTTGTCCATCATTTTCTCAACCCATAAGTTCCGTGTCCTGCTCAGAATTGCCGACCGCGGCCTTGTTATACTACCACACGCTCGCACCGTCTGGAGTGATCCTGTTGATCCTGGTCTTTGAACGGCATCCATGGGTGATCTGGCACCCACTGACTGGCCAGTTCGGGAGTTGACCAGATGACTTGTTCCAGTATAGGGATCGGTCCAAGAAACGGCAATATCACTTCCCGATCCATTCTCAATTCCAGGCGCCGTAGAACCAGTGTACGTGGATAATACATCTGACTCCTCAAGCGCCCTACGATTGTTTCTTTCTGGCCGATTTGGCAGGTTCCCATGGGCTGAGCCCCGCTCAATGCCATGGGCATTCTCTGGCGAGGTTGATTTGACTCTTAATCTCGCAGAGCGGGCGTTGAAAAATTCCTGGGCACTTTTGATTCTTGACCACTCTCCAAAGCTTTGACTGACATTTGGCGCAGACCTTTGGAAGTTCGGAAGTTTCAGTTGATCGCACAGGGCTTCCTCACTGTTGAACACTTGACCTGGACGATTTGGTGCACGATCAGGTCTGCTTGTGGGCGCTCCGACCGTCTGTTTTTCTGCCTTCTGTCTCCTTTTCCCAGTGCGCGGGCGTAAATTATGCTGTTTCAAGAATTCTTGTATCATTGCTGCAAGTACTTCCATAATGCGCTGGACAGATTTATCCGACTCAGGCAAATCATGGCCCTCATTGTTGATTTTGTGTGACTCGTTAGTATCTATGCGTATATAGAACATAGGCCACTTGTTGACAGTCTTGGTTGTAGGTTTCATATTTGAACCGCCGTAACGGTCAGGATGCTCCGCTGAGCTTGTCCCTCGAGCGGATATAGATTGGGTGGTGCTCGTGGTACCGAAATCAGACAGAGAAAATAAGCGATTTACTTCGGCGTAGAATAAGCTGACACTGCTTTTGGGGAAAACTGGATCCATTCCCAAGGAGATAAATTGTATTTTCTTGGTAGGGTTTGGCACAAGGGATATAGCAGCATGAACAGAAAAATCGGGCACGTTAGCTGATACAGCATCCCAGCTGTGAACGTTCTGAAATTCAATTAGCCCTGCCTGCGCAAAGATTGATGCTATGCGCTGGAGGTCCAGTTCACCATCGGTTCGGCGATTCTGAGTTTGGGAACGGATGATGATCCTCTTATCTTTAGAAGCTTCAATGATGACCAACTTTGTCAAGTTATCGTTCGCAATCATTAACGAGACTAAGAGCTGTCGTAGTTCATCCCATTGCCGATCCAGCTCATCGTGCCTTTGCAAGGCCAAGGCGCGATTTTTCACTCGCACAGGCATGTTCCCAAACAAATCATTGACCGTAACGCTAGTTCCATGACTACCGAGCCCGAGCTCCTGTTGGACTGGAGCTGGTATCAGTCGTGCGACCGGAGTTGAATGGTGAAACATGATGGTATTTGCGTTGGAGTGGCGAACATGGTGCGAAGTGATGGTCAGCAGCGAAAGTGCAGCCAACGAGGCTAGAAACAGCCCCTTCTGGCCATATACATCAGTGTCAGTATGATATTTTGACGTATCTACCAGTGAGTAAGCGAAAATCTATCTACTCGACGCACATTCAACTTACGATGCGCCTTCCCTAAGCCTCCGTCGGGCTTGAACTCCGTTGGTAGAATTCCATCACCGTTGTCATCCACCTTACATCCCCCACGTTGGAAGTCTACCATCACAGAAACTGTGTGGGCATTTGCGTCCAGCGCGTTCTTCACTAGTCCGACGATCACTCCATTTAGGTGCGTGATGGATGTGGAAGATTCGAGCTTCGCTACCACTTCGGGCGGCAGGGGCTCAATCCTGCGACTGTTCCCAGACATTGCATATGGTCAAAATCAAAGGTACATGGTTTACAGAAGTAGATTGCCGCCACATATTGCCATTCTGGGGTTCAAGTTACCTCCATGGCACAAGAAAGTATGTTAGGAAAAGGAAAGAATGAGAGGCGGGAGTTGCTACCATATCAGAACGACGGTTGTTCGTTCCCCACGCTCTGGCTAAAATATCATAAATTTTAGCGCTGCCGGCTTCCCGCCGTGACCATGGTCCAATGATAGGGCGGATATCTACATCACTACTAACCGCTCGGTCTTATCTAAAATATCCTTCGGTAGTTCTGATACTTTCTTCTGCTTTAGTTTTATTTCATTTTTAAATATTTATTACTGATTACTAACCAGGAGGAGGAGGAGGTAGATATGCAATAACCCAACCGACTTAATGAACTTTACTCCTGCGGAAGGGTAACCCAGCAAATAGGGAACCAAGTATGATTAGAACTTCGCGTTGCCTGGAGATTAGTCGGAATATCTGCACAACCCAAAGTCCAGAGTTTACTTCGTAGTGCCGAAAGGGATGGTGTAAGATACGCGCAATCCTTGCAGTAGCCAAGCCTCTTAAACTTCAAGATGGCCATGAATAGCAACATTTGACGCACTACGATCGGCCACTACTAGGAGTCTAGTGAGAAGGCTGGTACATACAATCCGTGGTTGGAAAAGATAATCAAAGGCTTTGTTTGACTTTTGGGCCGCTGATGAGGCGGGGATCACGTGCGGCCAGCCCCGGCGTCTCCTGCTGAACTCCTGAGGCAAAGGCAACAACCCATCATCTTTCTGGCTTTCTAACTTCTCTCTGGTGCGATAACGACTCCTGCTACTAGATTTTGTTTGTGTCGCTACGATTTTAGCTTGAGCTTTAATTACAAATCTTGATACTACATCTTCGTCCATCTCGTATTCCCCGATCTCCTGCCGCTCTTATCTGATCGTCTGCCTTGTCGCATTGACCAGTACGGTCTCTAACAGCTCAGGCACTTTTCTGGCTTAGCTGCCTCCCGATACCTTTTGAACGGTTTTGGCTTTCTCGGATCTATACCTGTGCAAGGCTAGAATGGCCACTGCTGAGGGCCCCGCCAGGGCGCATGGTGTGTTTCCCCAAGCGCGGTGCCAACGATGTTTCTGGGCTTAGTGTCTAATGTGTTTGACTCAGACCGCAATGGGCGCCGTCGCCCATTTTCCAGTTGGATGAAGCGCCTCGCCAATCTCAAAAGCTCCACCGACTCAGGCAGTACTCGTTGGTCTAATAAACGCCATGCTGTACCCAAACACAAACGGAGCCTGAAGAACAACCCCTACCCGCTCTCCGGCACAGTCAACATCCATGAATATAACAGTGACAATAGTCCATCCGACTTCAGTGATAGTAATGAGCAAAGGTCGTGTTCGCGGAGCGAGCCGTCCCTGGCGTACTCCGGGTGCGACAATCAAGTGCCGGCGACCAGTGCAAAGTCTACCGCGCCAACTATCTCTACAAACGGTGACACGGCGATCTCAGATGCTGCATATTCCAAGGCCGGAACAATGGCAACGGTGGGCGGTGGGATCAGTTCACATGGTGGAGGGGAAGGAAGTACCTTCTCCTCCCCAGCACCGTCAGTACGGTCGCTAACCACCACTTTAACCACCGTGCAATCGGCGGCACCTTCTGGTCATCTTTATAATACGCAGAATACGCATCACGGTATACATCATACAAGCTCGACACATAGCACTACAACACAACAAGTGCAGTTTTCACATCAATTTCCTCCTTCTCCGGCTACTGCAGTACCGCCCCACCTTACCCCTCACGGCCAGTCCGTTACGTACAGTACTGCGACTGCAAACAATCTTCTGACTGACAACGCTTCTATCCTCACTTTGGCATCTTCCTCCAAGAGACGTCGACGGAACTCATTGGATACCAACGCCTCAATACGTGCCCTCGCCCCGTCGAGTGTTTTCGGTGGTAGCCGGGAAAGTCTGCCATTAAGCGTACTGAGCGGGAATGTGGGAGAACCGTCGAATACATCAGCCTTCAACGCCCCCGGAGTCCTCAACCGACCGAGTATAGTTGGCCTAGCTAGTGCGGAGCGGATCAGCATCTATTCAGCCTCTGGCGCAACACCTATAAACGGAGGCAATGAACGCGGGAGCCTGTATGCGAACAAGCCAAGCCCGGGCGTTGGGGATGGTGCCAGTTTTATAAGTGTGGGCCAGTCACACAGTCGGCATGATAGTAACGCGGCGAGTATCTCCGGTGTTGCTGGCACCATGGCCAATGCGATCTCAACCGGCCGCATCAGCCGCCGAGGTTCGGGATGGGGAGAAATCACGGGCGATGAAAGTGACGAGGAGAAGCCGAGGGATCGAAAGGAGGACGAAGAGCTTGAGATCAAGTCCGAAGTGCCAGGTGAGGCGAAGAAGGGCTAGGTTCATGACCGATGGTTGTCCCAGTTTGAGATTGGGGCGATCGGAGATGATGTTACGCACTCAAGAAACTGAATATCCATGTATAATTTCCGTTCACATGATGATTAATGCGAAGAAGGAAGGTAGAGAACGTTTATGAGGGAGTTGGTTCGGAGTTCGATTGTTTTGCTTTTCTTGGGTTTATGCCAGTTCCTCGGGTGGTGGTGATAGGATATTTGGACGGACTGTTGATGGACTTGATATCCCCTGTGAATGTGTTTCACTGTCTTTTTTTCATTTCATTTTCAATTTTCACAGTCTAATAACATGCTAGTCCAGTGATCAGACGGGCTGAGAATATAAACAGGGAATATAAATAAATGTTCTCAATCACAAGGTCATTGACGAGGCCAGAATCAGGGTGATAGTACGGAGTAGAGAAGGATTTGTTGTTGAGTATCACGTGAGGGCTACTCCACTCGATGTTTTTCTTTTCGCCCCCATCTGGGGATCAGTAAGCATAAGACCCTTAACTATAAAAATAACTAAACTAAACTCCAATCAGGTATTGACTCGATTATATCTGGGGTGATCGAGTTCGACTTCCCATCCTGAAGATTGCATGCACATACTACTCCGTACATTAGCCTGCATGCAAGGGAAGGGAAGGGATTTTGAATTTGGTTGAGAGTGGGTCATCGCACTACACGTTATGTTACCCTACTAACTAATGTTTGGGTTCCTGAGCACAGTCCCCTTTCAGCTCTGGTGGAGATGATAGGCTCGGCGCTGATGAGAAAATCCATATTCTATTTCCAATGGAATAGAGTTTGATTCGGTCCCTAGGCACAATTATGCATCACCTGATCTGTGCCCAGACGATTTCTGAAGAATTGAAAAAGCGGCGCTGGAGGGGAAGAGATTCTTTACATGTACATACATACAATACCATTCGAGCAACTTTCACCCCCTGAAGCGGGAGGTATGGTTTTCTTCCAATAGCCGAGGTAGTGGCAGAGATTTTCACTCCAGATCGTCCGTAATGGCAGCCCCCGAGCCCAAGAAGACCGTCGCCATCATCGGCTCTGGAATGGCAGGGCTGGTGTCGGCGTACTTGATCCAGCAAGACCGCAAACGCAGATATGAGGTGGAGGTGTTTGAAATGGTACTTTTGAATACTTGATATACCCCTAGTCAACGTGGACTAAACAACCCCTATAGCAAGATCAGTTGTCTCTGGACTCTGCCTCGTACACTATAACTGCACAAGATCATCAAACGTATCGGGTTGATGTACCCATGCGCGCATTCGATGATGGCTTTCATAGCAACCTCAAACTGATGTATGATCATCTCGGTGTTAAATACACGTCGCCGAAATTCATATATCCACTATCCACCATTTCCACAACGGATGGAAAGAAGCTGCCTCCGCACTTCATCCACTCTTCTAGCAATCACCAAGTACCGCCAATTCGACCTGAAGGTTGCGGTTACGTGGAATGGATACTGCGAATCTTGTATCTGGCAGTATGCTATTTCTGGTTTACGGCTTGTTGCTTCCTGGTTGAACCCAGACCAGCCACCCCCTCCGATGAAGGTGAATCATTACGACAATACCTCGGGCGGATTCGATTACCACGGTACTTCGTCAACACCTATTTTCTACCGTTACTGTCCAGCGTGACAACTTGCTCACATAGTGAGCTTCTTGATTTTCCCGCGATCGACGCTGTGGACTATGCGAGGAGAACATATCGCCAGCCGCACTATACCGTTGTCGGAGGCGTTCAAAACGTCCAGACCAAGATCTCCAACGCCCAGTCTGTAAGGCTCGGCGCAATCATTACTCAGGTTGAGAATGTTGGTTCGAAAGTCCAGGTCACATGGACCGACTTGAAAAGCAAGGAGGTCCATTGTAAACAGTTCGATCACGTCGTAATGGCGGTCACTCCGAACGTGGTTGGTGCAATCTACGAACCTCTACGAAAACTCATGAGCTCGATTCCTGTGAACCAGGGAGAGGCAGTGGTTCACCGTGACAGATCCTCCATCCCGGATTGTAGCCAGTCACTGGGCAGGTTCGCCGCAACAGCCCGGCAATCTGTGGACCCGACTCAGATTCTGCACATCTGCTCTAACACCTCGGCAACGGAGGCGATACATGAACATCCGTGTTCCGTTCTCGTGACAAGTTTTCCGATCGCTCCTATAGACCCCGCTAAGGTTATTCATCGTGCGCGACTAACCCGCGTTCTACGAACCCCGCAAAGCAGGAAGATAGTCAACCGGATATTTGGCGGAAACCCCCAACATGCGTACCAAGAGAAGGAGAAGAGCTGGTCTAACGGCACCGGGAACGTTTGGCTTGCTGGCGCCTGGTGCTGGGACGGAATGGTCCTGCTCGAGGGATGCGTCGTTTCTGCCATGAGAGTTGCCGCAAGCCTAGATGTCGAAGTTCCATGGCTAATAAGCCAATGACTACGTTTGAACGATGTTCTACAGTGACGAAATAATGTATATACGGACAGGTACACTTATAAGTTGCCATCTATTCACATAATTCTGCCAGTTCAGGAAATATTGGCGTTCCTGCATCCAACATAGTTAATGCTACACCTGTCTTCACGTGCTACGCTTTAAGATACATAACCGACTGCTTTGCCGAAGAGCCGCGGCGCGAGGATGCACTACTCTTGGGTGCGAGCTACCACCACAAACCCTCTCAATACCCCGGTCCTTGCCCACCAATTGAATGCCTTCGCGGCGCTCTTGAACTTGCCCACGGTCATTCCATATCGCTTAAGCTCCGCCTCTTGCTTCCTTATGTAGCTCGCAATACCTGCGAAGACGTGCTCTGAAATATCCCTCATCTCAATCATCTTGTGCTCGTACCCAGCCCGGACCAGCATATTCACGTATTCCTCCTCCGTAAGGAAATTCGAATAGGGCATCCCGGATATAAGACACATCAATCGTAGAACGAATTTTTCCCAGAGCGACGCGGATTCAGAGATCAGAAGGTCGAACGCCATGATCGAAGCCCGCATATCTCGACATGCATGTTTAAGCAACTGGTCTCGAGACGGCTTGTAGTGATACATTGTATCGAGGGCTAGCAGCCATCTTTGTGTCTTCTCGCTCCCCGTATCCGTGCTAGTGGCTTCACTCTTACTTTCAGCATAACCAGAGTTGCCCAGAGTAGCTTGCTGAAGCTCATTCCCCCAAGACGAAGGATCCGCTGCGTCGGCGGCAAAAATCTTCACATCTGGTGTCCATTCTGCAGAAATTTCGGAATCTCCTGTGGTATCCTGTGAGAGTCTTTCTTGAGCAAAATTCGCTTGAGGTTGCTCAATAGTCACGCCCACGTATGAGTCGAACAGCGGTCGGCTTTCGCGAGTACTTGATCCTCTTCTCTTTCTCATCTCGCTTTTCTGGGCGCTGCTACTGTTATCGGTGGCTGCTTTGATCCCACTGGAAGGGGCAGCAGTGACGGAGTCAGTACAGACCCTAGAGAGTCTCCTCGTTAGGTATAGAGATTGATCGCCGCAGCCAATCCCGACATCAACCAGTCTAATGTCCTGGTGGTATGCCTTGATGGGTGTACCATCTTCATTGAGAAGCTTCGCAGCGATGAGGACTTGTTCTAAGAGTGCTTCGCAAGCTTTAGTGAAAGAGCTCGTATTCTAGAATTTTGGTTTAATTTTCTTCCAACAAAAGCCATAGGAATATCGAGATACTGAGCCAAAAGAAAAAAAAAAAAGGAAAGATACCTCAAATCTCTTTTTTAACATACCTTCCAATATCCCATGTTCATCCACATGCTTCTAGGAGGAACTTCCATGCTAAGAATGGCATGGTCCAATGAATACAACTTGCTATCATCGACGCCAATAATGTATTGGATAATACGCTCAATGACACCCAGCACCATGGCTAGGAGACTTTTTATTTGCTTCATAGTCTGGAGGTATACCTAACGATCAGTATCTGTGCTGCACCAGGGGATTTTTGATGAGTGGCCAAATGAGACGCGAAATATCAGTATTGAACAGGAGCTATACGTTTGATCCCACTTCCCTCTCAGAACTTCATAGTCTGGGCAGCAAGGCGGATATAATGATGATTGTTCAAGCTAGGAGAGTCGAGAAACGGCTTTTGATTGATAGGCGCTTCAAAGTTGCTATTTCTTGGCATTCATTAGTCACATGCTGTTAACGTATACAACAGGAAGGTCTGACTTGAGAAAACGCAACACATTTGACTTGCATTGTTCTATATCCATATTTTCTTTGAGTTCTTGATTCCAGAAAAGCTACAGCTTAGATATGTATTGTTGAATTGGACAGAGCTAGGTTGTTCTTCGAGAAAGCCATGTACATACATCGTAGACAGTTGCTTGAAACTACTAATCTTCAGCCCTAATGTTGGCTTCTCCAGGCGAATTCGTTGCCTAGGTGTAATTTATCTTATTGCAAAATGTGACATCCTGTCACTTGGATAGTCTCGAAATGGCTCAATCGGTTCATTTACATGTCAATGGTATTAGCTACTGCATGCCTCATTTGAGTGAAAGTAGGATTGGAACTGCTCCAATTACCGTCGTGTGTAAATAGTCCAACTCAAAGTTTTAGACTATAAAAAAATTCGACTATAGGTATGTGTTGCATATGCTCTGGTTGATCTACAAACAATATGCATCTTCATATGTCGGGTGTTGTTTTCGATTACAGCCATTCGATCTTTCTTATAGCAAAGTTCATATAAGTAAGTTCACCATAGGGCATAAACCCTAGAATCGCATGTCTCGATATGATGGGTAAAATGTTAGTGGTATTGTACCTGACATAGAGCTGAGATTGGAATATACTTCCTATTCGGGTTACATTCTCCATCTTCAAGTGCAATGTATTAACTAGTCACTAGTTCATGATTGCCAAGGCGCACCGAGGCTAGGCTTTGATACACTTGTAGCCGAACTTATTTCCGGATAGACTTGATTCGAGCATTTTCTATGTCTTCAATGAAGATGAAAACTACCTAGCCCCCCCTCCAATGGGCTAGCTAACTGCTAGGCATTATTGAAGGCGGATAGCCGTGCATATCAGGTTCGCCGCTGAGGTTATGATTCTGGTCACTCCGTACGTACAAGCTTGAATGGAAGTTGCGTCAGATTGGTAAGTAGATTGTTGAGGATAGTGACTAAGGCTTACATCCTTGAAGATACAATGAGGAATAACGTGGCAACTAAACCACGTGGGGAGTAATATGCCGTTCTTTACTATAGGGTCATAAGATCTCTCATCCGGCAGGGTATCAATCACGACTAGGACAATCATATGTTGTCTATTACGAAGATCTCCTCGTCAGATGCTAGTATTATTGATTAATGTTGTAAGTTGCGAATGCTTGCAAGCAGGTAGTAACAGAAATGGAGGGCCGGTTGTGCTTGTACGGAGCACAATACTTAAAAAGTCACGGATCACTGGGAGATGATTTGATGAACTTACCGAAAGCCTACTCGAGTAGTTTAGGGCTACCTAAGCAGTTAGAGCAGGCAGCGGAAAACCAGAGAGGAGTCGCAAGGGAAAAAGCAAAACAGGCCACTTTTACCAAGTGGGATGCAACTAAATTAGTAGCATATGATGTGATCGGATCACTTACTCGATTCGTTTTCTACTATGTAGACTGACACTGAGGTACTCGCAGAACAAGAATGAGAACAAGAGTAGAAGAATATACTTATACTATTTTGTGTAGTTTTACTAGTAGTAGATATTAAGCATATTGTATACTCCCTATGGCATCCATTCATCCGTCGGCCTCTACTCGGCAATACTGCGGCCCGTTGAACTCGTCGATCACGCAGGAACCAAGATGGATTGGTAAGCAATCCGAGTGATGATTTCTTTTTGTTTCGCGCGAACCGCGCATCGGGCAAACCTAAGCAGTGTCCTGGTTCCAGGTATCCTACAGCCTCAGCTCCACCAACCAGAAATAACCGGCGGGTGCACGGAACTTTGACTCTAAAATACGAGGTTACTGTGGGTGGCTGACTACGAAGAGGTATAAGTACAATGTACATATGGTACATACTATAAGGGAAAGGGAGGCAAACATGGCATCTGATGGGAAGTTTATTAAACGCAAGAGGAAGAGAAAGAGAAGAGCACCAAAGAAGGGAAGGAGGACGAGAGGGACACTTGGGAAAGAAACAAAATTAAAATTAGAAAAATGAAAGAAAATACCCACGATTGCCTTTAACAGTAATTGCTTGATACGAAACTTAATCTCCGATACAGACTAGTAGCCAGAAAGACTTCATTGTTAGGTCAGTATTCAATGATTCTTTGGTTCCGCATGCCGACTTCGGCCCCCGAAAGAGGGATGATTCGGAATCGATGTCATGGCCACGGAAAAGGGTGGCGACCGAAGAATCCTGGTCTTCAAAGTCATAAATAAATATCCTTGGATTTCTGGTGACCACGATGTTATATCATCGATTCAATCTGTATGTAGTGAATGGACCAGAATAGAAGTATAACCCGTTGTGGATCATTGTATCCATACACAGTAGTAGTAGTAGTGGTTGTGCACGCACGGTGTTTTCCCGCCGTACGGAGTGCTCCGTAGAGACTGATAATTACCCATTAATATGACAAAGCACCAACCACACTTGACTCGATTGGTTAACGGTTTCCCTTTCTTCCCCGGCTGAATCAGCTTTTTCTCTCGCACCCCCACCCGAACAAATTCCATTCCCGGTCGCCCTCTCCGGTCCCACGTCCCACAGTCATTCGATCGTTTCTTGTTTCCCCTCTCTTTCCTTCCCATTTTCTTTGACTAGCCATACATACTTCTTTTTTACTCCCGTCATTCTGCCTCGCAATTGCCAATCGACCCCTCTCGACTTGTACGCGCTTAAGGCGGCCACCACCGAAAGAGAGTATCGTTGCTCCGGAACCATATATCGTTCGAGTCATTTTCCCTCGATTAGCCCAGCGGACCAAAGAACATAAGGAAAAAAAGGGAACGGAAAGGAATATCGAACAGAGTGGTCTCAGAAGCCTCAACGGTGCACCATGGCCGAATACAATGGCCGCAGGGCCCCCAACTTCTCCCAATACCTCGACGACCTGAACGCTATCCCGTCGCCATACGATCAGGCTGTCCAGCAGCAGCAGGGCTCATACAACCTCGATGCGGACCTTTCCCTCTTCACCAATGCCGAGTTCTTCGATTTTGATAACTTCGGGGATTTGAACCTCCCCGGGTTTGACTCGGTGGAGAGCGACAGAATGAAGAAGGAAAACAACCAAGCCACGGGCCAGAACCCAGATATGGAATTCTTGGATCTTCTCGGTGGTAAGTTGGAAATTCTTCTTTAGATTATACTGTCTCTATTGTTTTTGGACCCGAGCTGGAGGAACTACCGGTCGCATTTGGTTGCAACTCAGCCCGGTCCTTTTTTTCTTTACTCCGGATTTGATTTGCCATACACCGGGAAAGTCTGTTGTTTCTGTTACACGTTTCCTGCTTTCTCCATGTGCATTCTTTATTTCATGACATCGTCATGGGATTATGGTCCTATACGTTTGCACAATGCCTGTCTCGGATCTTCGAGGCATAGATGCATCCTCCAAGCCACACGCCATCTGCACGTGCCCTCATTGGAGCATTCCTGCATTTAACCCCTGTTAAGCGATGATCAAGTTCAAAAATTTCTGTGCAACTAGCAAGGGTCCTGGGTTGGTGCCGATAGCGTGAACCCGTTGCGCTATGGCGTCACTTCACGTGACCTGACCGCTACGGTCGCATTCAGCTCATGGGATCATCTCTCGTTGAAGGGACTTGATACTGTTCTGTCTGCGTTGATCTTATTCGCTTTTGCATCAGCTCGGTCTTGCAATAGCTTTGGCTTGATTTGATAATGATCATGTTCTAACTCGGCTTGAAGGCTTTAGCAACATGCCCGAGTATTCAGCTACCGGCTTCAACTCCGTCAATGCTCAGTCACAACCTACATCTCTGCAGAATGCACAGTTCTCGACTGTCCCGCAGATGCCGAACGGACCCGCCAATGCTGTCTCCAGCCCGAACGAGTCCATCTCGACTTCATCACCATCGCCTGCAGCCCAACCGCAGGCCCCCGCCCCCGCTGCCTCTACCCCGTCTTCCGCCGCCGCACCGAAGCGTAAGAACACCCAGAAGTCGGCTGCCATGAGTGTGGAGGAGGCAGCGCGGGTTGCGGCAGAGGAGGACAAGCGTCGGCGTAACACTGCTGCCAGTGCGCGGTTCCGTGTGAAGAAGAAGATGCGTGAGCAGGCACTTGAAAAGACTGTCAAGGAGACAACGGAGAAGAATACTGCGCTTGAGGCCCGCGTCACTGCTTTGGAGCTTGAGAACCAATGGTTGAAGAATCTGATCACTGAGAAGAACGGGCAATCATCTGAGGAAGGCAAGAAGTCGGAAAACGATATTGCGGACATGTTCAAGAAGTTCCTTGCTTCGCAAAAGGCTGAAGGTCAACGGAGTAGTGCTGAGTCGAGGATCGGTGTGGGCACTGCTTGAGTGATATCCAAGTAAAATTATGTTGATTGAATGGCGTTATGTCATTGTGTTTTATGTTCAGGCTTTTACTTCTTGTTCATACTTAATTGCAGCATTAGGAGACTGGGGAAGGCGTCTCACGGAGCAAGGGTGGTGGGAGGCATGAGTGATGATTTTTCAACGTTCCTTTGATGGTTCAGACTCCACTCCAACGTGGTAAAAAAAGATGGATTGATTGATTTTTGGCTTTACACGTTTTATATCCCAGTCTATAGGTATTTCAACATTCTTCAATAGATGACATTGTGCAGACTACAGCTGCAAAACATTAATCAGATCTACATCATTCACCATAGGCCTATCCATAGCACTCTAGATATCAGGGCAAGCTTCTATCAGAACTCTGAAAGCAAGGCAAAGAATAGAAACCTGAAAGAGGTACCTGTTAGTTCCCGGAAGCTCTCGATAATGCGCAGGGTCTCCATAGCTAAGTTTTGCAATACCTATAGATTACTCCGTAAGCTTTGTACCACGTGGGTTTCAGTAGAAACTGAAACAGTCTTGCAAGGAATCTACTACGCCATTTTGGTGGAGGGATTTGAAGAACTTTTCAGCTGAAAGGTCAGTTCCGAATCCATAGCCTTACTGTGTATACTTTAAAGAAACATACACATATTTCTTTGGTAAAAGCTGTCTGTTGCCTTGGAACCTAGCTGAAACTATACCACTAGGTAGTGCATCTCATCGACAATGATCATATCCCTATCACCACGTGACCTCATCTACTGATGGCCCGTGCAAATGAAGTCGTCCTAAGAATGGACAATGGAACATCCCACAATCTGTCTTCCAACCATACCTGTATCCGCAGCAGGATAATGCGCAAGAACTCGGTGCAAGTATAGACATTACATCAAGCGGTGACCGAACTAATGGCGCGTCCAAAGACAGTCCGCGCGCCCACAACCGCGAGTCTTCCCAGCAACCTCCGCATCCCCTCAACAACGCCATCGCTGGTGAAGTCATTCGGGAAGCTCACCCGGCAGGCATTGCTGGACCTCGTGTTTTACTGGCTGGACGATCGCAATGTCCAGTCCTTCGCGCCATTCCTGGAACGAGACGAAGCCGAAGGCGCGGACGACGAAGAACTCGGTCCGTATCCGGCCGAGCGGACCATCGACGACGTGCGCAATGCGTACCAGGAGCTACAGGTGCGAAAGGGTGGGAAACGAGAGGTGATTGATCGCATACTTGAGGGTGACTGGAGACACGGTATCACCTTGCGTCAACTTGCGATGGTTGATCTCCGCTGCATGGATGACCACCCGTCAAGTTTGCGATGGACGGCGCTGGAGCTCACTCGCATCGACGCGGATGGAGCGCAATCGCCCGAAACCGACTTTTCCTCCTATATTCCGCGTGTCCATGCCTCGACCTTCCTTAATAATGTTCAGCAGCAGATTTCCCCCCTGGTGAAAGCGCATTACTACCTCGCCCGCTCGAATACCTTGCCCCTCACTTTCCTTCGCATATTCGTGACCAATTCACCCTATCAGCATCCTCGCCAACCACCTGAGACGCTTACAGACTCGTCAAGAGTGATATACGTTGCTTTCCCGGATAGCTGCCCCTTCGTTTACACGTCCATTACATCTTCTACAGGCTCCAAAGTCTCCACCGCCAATGCAGTCGCAACAGATGCGCGGAGCTTACAGCGCATCGTGCGCGACGCCGTCCCAAAAGCCTTATCTCTTCCCCAACGAAGATACGCCCTTAAAGCAACGTCATTGACGGCGAAAAGTCTACAAGCACTGTTAGCACTCCGAGGACCAAGTCGCTCGAACGGCGCCAATGGCGCGTTCAGCATATTCGCCGATGCCGTGGTAGAAGGGAGTCCGCTGGACCCACGGCCAGCGAATACAGTTTCCCCTGAGGAACTCCTGAATCAAACCAGACCAGAGAAAAATACGAACCAACCCACAGAAGATCAGAAAGAAAACGAAATACACCAACCAGGGAGAAAACCCCGCAACTCAGAAGAAGACACTCACATCCCGAAAAAGCGCAAGCTCGCCATCCAGTCTCGTTTCGGTACTTCTGGGTCTCTGTCATCTGCGCCTCTGGACCGCCTTGACGTTAGGCTTCTGGACCGCCCGGATGGAGATGGGGATGATGAGGACAGCGATGCCGATCGCACTCAACCGTCCCTCTCACTTACGTTTGCCGGCTCGGATGTTATCAGTGGGATTCGGAAGCTCGCGGAACTGGGAGTCGTTGATCCAGAAAGGATGCCTTCCTGGATGACCGGTGAAGAGGCTGTCAGCGTTGCCGTTGTTCATCGAGGACATCGTGTGATCAAGGATAGTGGATGAAATGAGGAAGTCATCGACCTAATACTTACTTTCACGTTCCCCGTGGTATAGCGCGATGAACTGGGGCTCACGTGTCCATTCCGGCGGGAGGCGCTTTTGAACGATAGATGCGTTCAAATGGCTGTGCGCGGCCTGGATCAAGCAGTCTGCGATCCGCGAAAGTTTCACCTTTCGTCCTTGTCTATGTCCTTTCGCTTGACAAGGGTTTGGATCTTACTAGGTGCAACGAGACCAAGAACACCGCCGTGGTGTGAGAAGGTAATCCGGCGGAGACCTATATTTGAATGTGAACGGGTGGATAGTGAGCGGAAGGGTTGTCATGCGCTTGAGAGCGGATGTCTACTTGCGCGATATGGCTGAGAATTTTCTAAACCCTACCGAATATTTGTGTTGTCAAATTGCATAGTATTTCCCAGTAACATTCTTGGTTAGCAATGACTCCCGGGTATCTAGCCAGTCCTGAAAAGCAATAAACTATAAACGCCCATACAACTTCCAATAGGTAACAAACGTCCCACTAAACACCACAGCTGCCGCAGGACCCTAGTGGCATAAGCATCAGATGACTAGTACCGCTCAATCTCATCTCCGTGAGCTGTAACGCCTGTGACTACGCGAACCATAAGGATACAATTGTCGGGAGACCCAGAAAGGATGATATGTTGAATAGTCTAGGAGACGGAGTGTCAGTACGCATCTAGAAACAATGGAGAAGGGGTGATCAGGGTGACTACAGAGATGGTCTCATACCACGTTGACCGGAAAGGCCGAGCTGACTAGCCACATTAATGTATCCTTCTGCAGTCGGTTGTCCCTGAACTCTGAGTTGCTCCAAGTTCACGTCGCTGGTATCTGCCTGCCACGGGGAACGGCTAATAATGTCTTAGTTCTACTCTGATAGCCAAGGAATGCGCAACAAAACGTACCAATAAACGCAGCGGACACCTTGAGAATGCTGTGTGACAGCCCATTGTTGGAAGCATGTTTTGTGAATATTATTTCCGCACGCCGCTCGACACCAGACGATCTCCTCTCGGTCAGGTTCAAGCTCCATGAAGCAGATTGGACAGTCTCCTTCAACGGCCTTCCTCTTGCCGCCGTTGTCATCGTCAACCTTGGTCTGCTCACTACTCAGAGAAGATCCTTCATAGATCTCACGAAGCTCCTGAGTAAGCAGTATTAGGTTAGGAAGTGTACGGTGATGTACGCTCAATAACTTACCATAGATAAGAATGCCAGCTGATACTGTAGGTGTTGCGGAGCTTTGAGGACATTAACTAGGACTTCACAGGTACAGTTATCAGAAATTATATGAACGATAATAATGATACAATTGAAAATAATAGTAGTATTAGGAATGGTGATAGCACATAAATCCAACTTACCGTAACATATATGTTTGCATTGGTTCCCTTTTCGAGCATCCGGACAGGTGCAGGTCGGCTCCTTCCCAATCACTATCTTGTAGATGTTTCCAGTTGTCCCAGCAATGTCAAACCTCATCTCGGGAACATCATCAGCGCCGGTGACAGTATGTCCTAGGACGAACATTCTACGAGGGAAAAACATCAACTGTGAGCGAAGGAATCGACATATTACCTGAGTTGATAGCAACACACCTCTGAGTTGTTGCACGGTTCAATCGCTGTAAGAACGTTTGTGGTGCTTTACGGCGAAACACTCGAGCTCGACGTTCAGGTATTCCCTCGCCTGGTGATTGCTTTGCGCTTGGGCTCTTCTTTTGTGGACTGGCAACAGGCGAGTCGCCGGTCAAATCGATCACATCCCTGGGGTCCGTAGGGACCGCTGGATAATCGTCTTCATTTCTACGAGTACGTTTCGCAGATGTGGATACGACACTGGTTTTTTCATCGATCCTTCGCTTTCGATTTGACGTAGACGTACGGCCAGTGTGTGGAGTTCGAGTATGGTCTGCGGGCGATGACGTAGTAGTGATCTGTGGCCTGGAGGATGTTGTCCTCGTAGTACCCATACTGTCTGAATAACTAGGCCAGGAACAGTACTAAGTATAATAGAACCGAGTGTCGAATATTGCTGGCGCAAACGAATCGACGCTGTGGCGGTCCTGCAGGAATAGCGAAAGCGATAGCGATAAGCCTTTCCATACAAGAGGCTGACATAATCTCGCGCCCTCCAAATGAATAAATGGATTGATCTTGCTCTGTATGCGGTCTAATGGAGACACGGCACATACGAGAGACAGAGAGGAAGTGGAGAGCAATTCAGGGATACAAAAGGAAGGTTAAAATCAGAAAAGCAACCTCTTTGTTATCTATCAATTCCTTCACTACGGTGTAATCCGACCGATCATATTGCGGAGGTTTGTGGTGTTTGGGATGTTTGCCTTGTTTGTCTGTCACATGTCATGCTGATAACGATAGAGGGACAAGATTCAACACTGAAATACTCCCGGTCAGATACATGGTCATAACTAGTTCACCATTTGACACCAATGGCACGCCCACGCGCCCATTCAGGTGCTGAGGCCTCTAAAGAGCCTCATTCAGTCTCCTTAAAAGGTACGCACTGCTGGTAGTTATCATAGCCGGCGCCCTGACTGACATATGCGTAGTTTTGCGGTAAGCAATGTGCATTCCTGTAGATGCCCACTACCGATCTGACTTTAAAAGGCTATCGCGGCCTTCTCTGTCCTACCAGTACCCCCTTCCAGAAGCAAACACGAAAATCTCCAACAAAGCATCTTTGAGTTATCCTTCCGATAGTGTGGACAACCAGTTTATTCTCGCCCCTAATGTACGACAGCAATGAGAAGTTTCTAGCTTCGAACGAAGAATTACGAGCATCTGCTAACAAATGGCCAAAGCTTACATTGCCTCCTGCATTTGGGTCTGCTTATGTTGGAGAAACATTTGCTTGCACTCTTAGTGCGAACAATGAGCTCGCAGAAGATGAGACCTCGCGTGTTGTCACGTCAGTCCGTATCGTGGCGGAGATGCAAACTCCATCTCAAGTAGCATCTCTAGAGCTAGAACCAGCGGATGATGCACCCGCGAGAGATGGCCTACAAAAAGGGCAATCGTTACAGAAGATCGTACGATTTGATCTCAAGGAAGAAGGGAACCATATCTTGGCAGTCAGTGTTAGCTACACGGAAACGCTGATTGGATCAGACTCGCAAGCGGCCAGTGGGCGAGTGAGGACTTTTCGCAAACTTTATCAGTTCGTTGCACAGCCTTGTCTTAGTGTTCGGACAAAATCGTCCGAGTTGTCCCCATTGGAGGTCGAGAATAAGTCCTTAGGGCCTTATGGAAAGACTCGGCTGCTCCGCTTTGCCCTCGAGGCGCAGTTAGAGAACGTCGGCGACGGAGCCGTGGTTGTGAAGGTAAAGAGAAAAAAAAAAGACAATTCTTTGATCCCCGGGACTCTAATGCTTTCGATAGCAAACGAAAATGAACCCCAAACCCCCGTTCAAGGCAACCTCCTTAAATTGGGATCTCGCAAGGCCGGATCAGTCCGATTCACAACCGCCGACATTAAATCCACGTGACGTCCTCCAGGTTGCGTTCCTCGTTGAGCAAGAAGAGGGACAGCAGGAAGGGCTAGATACCCTACAGAAAGATTTGAAACATGACGGACGGGCGGTTCTAGGGCAATTGTCCATCGAGTGGAGGGGGACTATGGGGGATAAAGGGTTCTTGACGACCGGAAACTTATTGACGCGAAGACGGACGTAATATTTACAAGGCTTAAGCTGGTTATCCTTCGGTGTAACCCACACGCCCATCATCACAAGCTCTAGGGGAATCATCGGTCTTCAGGGAATTTTGCTCGAAACAGTTGATTTGCGATCCTGTGCTGCGGTATTTGGCGCGCAGTACTAAAGAGTTAGGGATAGATGACCAAATTAGCGAGATAAGCTTTGGACTGTTCCAGGGCGGATAGCCAAGCTCCAGATGTGTCACAGATGCAACAGATCTAGGCGCAGCCACAGTTTGGATTTCTTTGCGGCAGTCGAGTTACACGCACAAACAGGAGGCTGGAACTAGTTGGCTTAGCCGTGAGCTGCCAAAAGTACGGCGGAGTTTGATGGCAAGAGAAACCCCCAGCCTTGACCAAATTTAGCTATCCGTTGTGTTTACCTATCTAGTCCGTACTTATCTCTGATATGATGGGATGCATTGTCGAGGCCCTGTGACGTGAGTTTGACTAAGCTTTGCTAAAACTTTGGTTGATGGAAGGTATCTGGCGATAAACTCAGACCACGTCTAGAAGCAACAACCTTATGCAAACGCTCATTGGTATTTTTTTACCGCAACATCCATCATGAAACCGGTATTTTGTCTCTGTCAGCAGTCTAGAACCCCTTGCCGGATATTTTAGCATTTCGTTTTTCTATAAAAAGGTACCAGCATGTATGGATCGTATCTTCCGTACCGTGGTTTATTAAATCCTAGCCGAGGCCGATAGGCTTAAGAAGTGAACATGGCATAGTTCAGGAAGAAGCCATTGCTGAGTATATATGGCTAGAATAATTGCTGGGAAAGACTAAATGCTACCAAGAGGCGTGGCGATAGTAGTTACCAAGGAGGGTATACCATACAGTACGGTATTTATGATCAATTCGATAATACCACTCCCCCAAAACGGGAGATAGAACACCCGCCTCAGGCACCAACCACCCCCTTTTTCAACTGTCAGTGGTGCACGTTTCCATCCGCATAACCAGCCAACGAAGCCAAGTCCACCCTACTCGCCTGTACGGAATGAAGGCTGCAAGGCACTTTTTGTATGACAGCAAGTAGTACACACTAGCGCGGGGGCCTAGTCGCGCGAAGACAAGGCCACTTATCAGCGGTGGTTTGCAATGAGCCCGTTCTTCCTCAGAGGACGTACCAAAGATGTCGATGACCATGTATGATGCATGCCGATGCAGGTCGACCAGGCCGGTAGGAGAGTAGCGTCATGTAAGGAACGAAGTCCTGTAACTTAACATCTGTCCCTCCGTCCTAGGATTTTGATGGTCAACGGCCTTTTCTGATTGAAAACTGGGTACGTAGGCGGTCATTCCCAAGATTGCGCAGGGAGATCCAGCTTGGGTTAGATCTACATGGTACTTAATACGTCGTGAGTCACGATGAAACCGTCTAAAGTACAACTCATGGTTCTACAGCAGGAATGTTTATCTCCTTCTGTACAGACAGGGGACGGTTCAAATCCGGAGAGAGAAACTCTTGGTTGCATGTTGCCTCAGTGACTAGAAAATTCCATTCTCTTTGATTATCTTGATCCCTGACTCTTAATCTAGTGGACTGTCAATAATACCCGATGAACCATTCCTTTCTTTGTTCTGATTTCTCACCGATCGTCCGTTTCCTGTCCACGGATGGAATTTGGATGGGCTCTTTGCTATCATTCGAGATCCACTGGCGATCGGCACGGCCCTGGGTCAAGCGTTTCTAACTACCCTAAGTATTATTGGCGACTTTGACTACTCCGTAAGATAGATACGGTAGAAGGTTCTGCACAGTACTCCGTACGTATACTCTGTAGATAGGGCAACGATCACACCACAACTCTATCCATATATGGAATATACACCACCCCCTCCTTTTTCCTCACTGGGATCCGGATAGTGGTCTTTGTCTACCAGCCAAGACTTCCAGTTTGTAAAAATTTCATGATAATGAATAATAATAATTCACAAGGCGGGTGATAAGAGTCAGGCGGGATAATAATAGCACTCTGACTATAGGTGATATATGTCTTCCTGATCTTTTCATGTCCTTGGTAGAGGTTCTAGTGAACAACGTAACTGTATGTACAGATATGATACAGTAACATAATTAGCTTCTAACCTCGGCAGAACCCGTCCCTACACTACGTGGAGAGGAGGGAAGTCGGCCTTAGGTGCGCTCTTTAGGTAACTCCATTGGACGGTTGACGATGGAGTCCCCAGTGTCTGTCTACCATTTGGTTCCATGAATGACTCTCCTCAAGGGGATTGCGGCCAATCATGGTCAGAGGCAAGCCATCTCCAGATCATGGAGACTCCGCTATGCCAAATTCTCGGTCTCGGTAGGCTAGGGCGGATGAACTTGTTTATAGTAACGGCCCCTCCTTAGGCAGAGACTACGCAGTTAGTGTAAAGAGAGTCTCGGGGGTGGAAATACCACCTTACTCCTGCAGTATAGTTCCAATCACGGAGTGGATTGACACCACTCAGGTGAAAGGCAGTCCGATCGGGAAAAGTTCCAGGGCGATCCAAGACATAAAGAACCCTAAGAGCGGTATCTATCGTAGTATCAGTATTGGCATTATGAAAAAATAAGTTAAGCGACCTATTATGGTTCATTGTTATTTTCAGACCTCCATTAAAAGAGTAGTCACACACACATTGAATTCGGGACCAGTTCCGCCATTCTCTCAGATTTTCGGAGGGACGGGAGGCACAGAACACATCCGATCATTTAGTACAGGTACACAGCAGGAAGTTGTAATGCTGTGTTTCCATGGTTCTCTTGAACGGTAGTTCTTTCGTAGCAACCTAGCCAGCAGGAACAAATGGGAAATCGAACCATGGCAGGCCAAGCAATTGTGCACGTCTGGGCTCCACCAGTCCCAAGGATTGATATTTCTCCTGTCCCCTGGATTTTCCTGAAATTATACGACTGGTCTGGGTAATACACCCTGACGTTGGGGAAATTTCTCTTAGTTGTTTTTATTGTTTGGCCGCAGCATCTGAAGAAATTAGTCCATCACCTAAAGAGTTAAAGCTGGCGGTGTGTGGATGTTTGTGGATGGAAAGTGGGAGAGAGGGTTTGGTGGTTGGATGGGGATGGGGATGGGGATGTATCAAAGTTTAGGCGCCTGGAGGTACACTTGCAGTAGTTTGAACCTCATTGGAGATTGATGGCTGTATCTCCTGCATGGATGGGGACCAGGAATCCCTATTGAGTGGCTTAAGCAGACAGATGTACCTGCACGTTTATTGTTTCCCTTGCCTGGCCTTTGGGAATATCTCTTTTTCTTTTCTTTTTTCTTTTCTTTTTTTACCTTTTTTTTTTTTTTTTTTTTTTTTTTTTTTTTTTTTTTTTTTTTTTTTTTTTTTTTTTTTTTTTTTTTTTTTTTTTTGCTCACCCGAACTTTTTCGGTTTGAAGAGTGATGGAATGTAAATAACTTAATCAATCCTCAATAAAACATGGAAATGATAACCAAATTAAACCATCTCCATCCCAACCTTTCTGGTTTATATTCTTGTCATTTTCATTTTGTCTAAATTATTGGATTATTTTACTTCGGTTATGTTTTGTTATCGCTTTCTTTCCTTTTTTTATTTATTCTTTTTTTATTTTGTGTCTGTGTTTGCTGTGTATAACATGCATCAGTAAGTGGGTACCTACAGCTACTGGCAGTTGGCCCTAAATATCTTAGGTCGTAATAGTAATGGTAATACTAGTAGTTAGCCGGCAGGGAGGAAGAGACAGGCACAAGAGCGAAAGTTGTTGTGCACTGACAGTGTATCGGTTGTGCGTGTGCGGAGCGGAGACAGAAAGTGGGAGAGAAAGAGAGAGACGGACTACTTTTTGGCCGCCGTTTCTCTTTTCCCCCCTTCTACTAGGTGGACTACTTTACTTAGTAGTAAGTCTTGTCTACGCAACCATCCGTCTCTGCATCGGACGTTCTTTTTCTTCCTCGAAAAAAAAGAAAATATAAAAAAGAAAAAAAGTGAGAAAAGAAAAAAACAAGGAGTCAAGATCTCAAAAAAAAAAAAAGAGCTCTATCCTCAATACCCTATTTTCCACGATTCCATTGTCATATCCAATTCCGTTTTCTTTTCTTGTTTTCCCCCTCATCCAATCCCGTCCATCATTTACTCCTTTTTCTTGTGAATGCAAGTGGCACTAAGAAATCCAACCCCCAGACAAATTTTCCTACGCAGCAACACAAAAACCTCGTTTCTGCTCCCTTCTCGTATTTCATTACTATCGTCTCGGAATTTCCTCAACAACCCTTTCCGACTTTGCGACAGCGTCGCGATTCCAGACTTATGTGTTCTCGTTCCTACTGTCGTTACCAGTCTATTTATTCCGAAACCTCTGATCGCTGAATTTCACACACAACAAACCCCCGTTGATGCTGGTGGAGAATCCGTAGCGTCAAGAGTTGGATTCACTCCATGTTGTAACGAAGTCCACGAATTGAGACGATTGATGATTACAACCCCGCGATCGCCTACCGACGATTCGACGAGATGCCATTCTCATCCTCCTCATCCTCCACCCCCGAGGTGTCTACCACCCCGCTCGCAGATTACTTCTGGATCGCAGGTGTCGATGGCGCGGAAATCTTAGAGACTTTCCAAAAACTGGGTGACGAATACAGAGCAAACAGTGCCACCGCTCCTGGCCCCGCTCTTGCGGACACTATCGAGGAAGATGCGGACGCGGAGGAGGCACACGACCCCCGTCTGGACTCCCTCTCTCGGCCCAATTCCATGGCTGGGGGCCGCAATTCCTTCCAGCGGTTCTCAATGCGCTCGGGAGAGTCCAGTGAGTCCAGTGGGAATGGTACCAGCAGCAACCGGAGCAGTCTGACCATTAAGGGTAATCAGTCGCCCAGAGGGTCGTCGTTCTTGGAAGATTTCGACTTTGACAAGGCCCTGTTCAAGTTTGCAAACGAGCGGGAGTCGTTCCTGTCGGATCTGAGTCTCAGTGCTGGAGCAATCACTCCCACCTCCCGTCCTAGGTCCAAGTTACGTACACAGAAGATTGTCTCCGAGGAAAGCCCCTCCCAGCCATCCAGCTTGCTTCGATCAGGCATTGGTAGTGTGCGGCGTCATATGGCATTCAGAGACATGAATAGTATGAAACGGCAGCCGTCAGTTGCTCGTCAAGGTGAGTCTGCGAGATTACAGGAGCTGAGAGCATCGAGTTTGCTAACCACAACTTCAACCAGCTTCTATCCGGACCTCGCGACGACTCAGTAACTACAACTCAGTTATTCCGGTACCGCAACCGTTGGAGATCTCCCCTACCATGCATCCCCTGAAACGCCGTTTCGAGCCCGTTCTCCTCGACCGGTACCCTACCAAAGGAATGTCTGACGAGCTGAAGCAGCGAGGCAACTTCCCGGACTATGTTCCGATGTTTGCCTTTCCGAACGATATCCATATTGTTTCTTCAGACCAGAGACCGCGCTCTACCTGGCACGGGTTTGTCATGACAACCGACAATGGCTCACGACTGCACGCCATTTGTGTTATCATTTGGATTCCACTGAATCCGCGAGCTGCAGAAGAGCTGGAAAAACGGTGCGAGGAATGGCGAAAAGACAACATGACAGACGAAGAGCGAGAGCTAGCGGCCAGTCTCGGTGAAAGGCTAGCAAGTGAACGGGCCAAACTTTCAAGACTTCTAGCCCAACTGCCCACGGTGCCTTCAGGGTCGGAACAAAGAGAACAATTGGAGGATGAAATTAGTGCGGTTGAAGAGAAAATCGGCTTAATGACCGACCTTTTACGCCCAGTGCGGCACGGCGCAGCATCGAAAATCGAAGGTCTGACTGACGGCGACACGGGATTCTGGATCCCCCGCGCTTACGGTATTCTTGGGAGGGAAGAAAGCATGACCAGTTTCTGGAAAGAGTGGCTGAAAGCAGTAATTGTGCCCATGACCGAGGGAAGCATTCAGCGGATCCCTCCAAGCTCTCCACGGATGGGGATGTGGCAACCCCTGGAACGATATGTGATGAACCTATGCACTGAGGCATTTAGCCCCAACTCGTCCAAAACCCAAGTAGAGCTTTCGGTTCGGGAGTTGCGCCTATTTGCGCGAAAGGAGGCTACCAACGAACTTCCAGGCTCCCGAAATACTGATCTCTATGCATTATTCCGAACTCTGTCGCTGCCGAACATCATCATTCTCTTCGAGTATGCTCTGACCGAATCGCGTATAATATTCTTGTCATCCCATACTTCGATGCTTTACTTGGCGACTAGAGCCCTGGTTGATTTATTGTTTCCCTTCCAGTGGACTGGGGTGCTCATTCCTGTTTTGCCTGCGCGTTTAATCCAAGCTCTCGAAGCTCCTTGTCCTTACATAGTAGGTATCGAGCGGAGGTATGAGAAGGTTGAGTTGCCATCGGATGACTTCGTCTTGGTGGATCTCGACGCAGACCTCATTGAGAGTAGAGTTGGACCAACGCCCCTGCCGCGTCACCAGCGGAGGAAGCTGCATTCGCTGCTTCAACTGGCCGCCCCTCACCACAGTCGGTGCGGTGTCCCAACCGGCCCGCCTGCATATGCAGTGGAGACGTTCCCGTTCGATGCGTTTATGTCGGAGAATTCCTCTATTTATCACTCCAAAGCACAGTCGACTCAGTTAGCTAAATACGTCAGTCTCAACTCGAGTGCATTCGGCCAGGCCTCGATGCAGGGAGCGTATGCGCCTCTCGTATTCAACGCCTATTTACATGCTCGCTATGAGCAGGTTCCATCTAGGGGATATTCGTCTAAGGGTTCTGACCGGCCGGGAACCGGATCATCCAAGACCGGATCGCCTCCTTCACCTAGGGATAGCTCTCCCACTTCAGGCCATTTCCCGGGCTCTTCGCGAACTGATTCGGGAATGGCTCTTCAGGCATCTTTGCGCGAGAAGCGCTCAGGTCATTTCGATGCTGCATCACGAAGAAGTTCATCGTTTGGTATGGAGTTAAGAGGAGGTGTCCCAAGACGGCCAAGCGCTCCTTTCCTAGGCCACACCTCGAATTTATCCGTGACAACCCTGAATACGGATTATAATTCTGGGTCAACTTACGCACCCTCTGTCTATGCCCAATCGACTGTTGCTGCGTCCACAATTGTTCCCCAGCCTTCTTCGCAACCAATTCACAACTCCGAAGGTACCTGTTGGGTAGAGGGGCATTGCTTGCAAGTGCTGCCATGCGACGACAAGTCTATTTGTGCAATCTGTGATGAAAGGGCTGATGAAGCCATGTACAAGTGTAATGCCTGCAAGACCCTTGTTCACAACCGCTGTGCCTTACAGATCTGCCTGGTGTGTCCCGCTGCGTTCCACCCAGAACAGATTCGCGCCGCATTTGTTAGGTGTTTTGCCAGCTTGCTCTATACGTACAAGAAGTTCTTACAGCCTGCTTCCGGTGATAAGAAGAAAGCAGGCCTAACTTATAGCTTCAACATGGAGGCGTTCCTGAAGAGCTTGCCAGGCGAGCACGCTGAATATGCTGCGGTACTGCAGCAAACACAAAGTAAGCCATCAATTTGAAACCAACCTACTGTCTTCAAAGTCCTTATCACTAAAATCCTATCAGGCTTCAATGAATTCATCAGTGAAAGAGAAAGAGTCAACCCCAAGTCCAAGGACCCGAGAATGGCTCTTTTTGATGAGATTGTCTTGTCTAAACGTAATCGTGGGCGGACTTCTTTCTTCTCCAGCCGGATGCAGACAGATTTCCTTTCGGATACGTCGAATCATCTCTGGGTAACTGCCAGTGCTAGTTCCTTCGGTCCAGGTAGCAGGGGGCAACAAGGCCTTTCTGGAGATTATACCCGTGTCGTCACTAGAGGTTCGTCGTCTCTGTTATGCAATCTACCACTTTTTCCACGCTGACACCTACTCTACAGCACCAGCAAAACTCGATAACAGCCTGATGAAAGAGCCCCGCATGATCCACGGAGCACCTCGGGTATCGAAGACGGCAAACAACGCTCGCAGAAAGCCGCTGCCTAAGCTCATGAACGGGCTGGCCATTTCACCGCCATAAAGGTGAAACACGACTGGCGGAGTGCATTTCTCTAGTTACTATTGGATATGGCATATCCCGTGTTGTACGCATGCCACGTATCCACAGGTCGTATCTCGCAAAGTGCAGATGCGGAGCGTCATGTGGATATGTGCTGCGGAAATCGATGGAAGTCATACCCACACATACCTGCTTCTGTGGACTCAAAACCTTTGTCGATGACGTCCTTGGGCATTGGTAGCGTGTACTTCTTTGGCTCAGGCGCTATATGACTACCGCTGCATATTAGCCCTCTGGGGAATGGGCGCTGCGACGTATTTACTACACAGAACGATGAGTTGAAGATATCCTTGCATTTGCATCTCAGAGGAAACAAAGAGGTGCATCGGACATACAGAATATCCTACACATTACCATATCTCCGTAATGACCATGGCATACCACTGACTCCGGTTTTGAGTTGTGGAGGTACATACGTTGCATACATTCATGTCTGTACGCAAATGCGCACATACACCTTTTGTGCTGATCCAGCCACTTAATATTCGCAATCTTTGGAGGATCTGCACATGACCGTGCTTTCCCGCCTATTCTATCTTGCCTTATTTTGGTACTTCTTGTGTTGCTTTCAATACCCCTTTCAATTGGTTGACCCTATTGTTTTATGTGTTCGATTTCTCTTGACATATTGGTGGCTCACGTTCTGTTCATATATCCCTACTCAACTAATCATGGCCTGCTTCCGAGACAACACAAACTAAGTGTAAAGATAGACGATGAAACGTATGAGTAGGATGTGTAACTTGTATAGCTTATCGTTCTTGAGTGGCTGGCGGACAAATAGGCCCTTATTTAACCATGCGTGATACCACCCAAGAAAGTCCCTCGGTCAGGGAATGATGTTGGTGGATATCGGCGGGCCAACGAGAGACGGTACAGATAACACCATGCGAGGCTTTTTCCTCGTATCATAACTCTTTAGGTTGTGGATCGCTGGAGCTTCTGGTAGCATCTACCCCCGTAGGCAGTGAAGATGAAACCGCAAGGTTGGGTCACACCAAGACATGATATTGCAATTCCCAGTCTGACTGGAAAAGTTGTTGAGCTATTTGTATACACCAGGCCATAGTCCATCCACAGTGTTATTTCACCGACATGGAGCCTCTCGTATGGATGAGGGTTACCTCAGGTACTAGGTAGTGCACTGTCCATACAAAGGGTACCTAAGGTTACAGATGGGATGGCAGTAGACCGGTCTGATTGGCGGAGAAATCGACTCCGCTCCCCGTAGTGCGGAGCTGAAATTCCGGGGAAATTTAGCCGTCGGAAGAAGAGCGTCTTACCAACTTCATTCATTCACGACCCTGGTCCTATCGTCTCCCTCACGTTGTATTGGCAAATGTGATTGTGGTCT
The DNA here is from genome assembly GCA_009193525.1 of Aspergillus sergii. NCBI lineage: Eukaryota > Fungi > Ascomycota > Eurotiomycetes > Eurotiales > Aspergillaceae > Aspergillus > Aspergillus sergii. The sequence goes on along the minus strand of ML741863.1, from coordinate 51,204 downwards.
CCCTTTTCGTTCTTTTTTTTATAGCGCCCCGGCCCAAGGATTCTCAACCAACTCGAATTACTCCTACTTATTGGGCGAGTTGTGATTCGATTTAGTAGCGTCGGCCCTTCCCTATTGACATCTCGGGTACTGCACACTAGTCGCTTATCTCCAATCGACTCCAGTCCATCTGCCCTGATAAAGTCCACTCTCCCTTCTATTGTTTGGTTAGGGTTTAAAGTACCACTCGACTACGTGTGGATGTGAATGTTTCTTCGAGGGTCTCATTCTTGATCTCAGTGCTTCGTCGGTTGTCTCTATTATTGTTTTGATTGAAGTACCAGATTTGGCGCTGCGGTGGGAATAGCTTTTCATCTCCTGTCTTTTTCCTTGGAGCTCTGGCATCTTTCAGATACAGTATGAAGGTGCAGAGTACTGCCCATGCGATAAGATGATGCAGACAGCCATTCATAAGCCCGTGGCTATGACACTCTTAACTGAAACCTCTTCCCCTGTTACCTCAATCAAAGGACCTTCTTCCTTTGCTATCACTTCTCCTGTCCAAAACCTACCCCCGGAGCCCTCTCGCGCCGTCGCCATTGTATATGGCCCCAATCAGGATACTATTGTCCAAGTCGTCGCTGAAATCCTGGGAAAGCCATGGACGACGGAACCATCCCTTTCCACGCTCGGGCGGGGCAGTAATGCTGTCGTGACCGGGATCTTGGCCGATGATCTGAGTCGCGCTCTGGAAGGGTGCGAGAAGCCTACCAGCATCGTAATCAACACGCACTGCGTGGATGATGGATCATTTCCGGACGAATCACTCACCGACCGCTGCGACTATGAGTTTCTGTATTCCCTTCGGAGTCCTTTCTTTCGCCGCGATCTAACCCGGTTTTTGTCTTTGATCCTGGGCCAAACCAGACCACACGAAGACTTGAAGACCAAAAACCGCACTAATTTTATCTCCACGACCTTTCCGGATGTCCATGCGGCGCTACCCAATCTTGACATCCTGTCGGTAGGTTCTGATGCTGTCGAGATCCGTGTAGACCTATTGGTTGAGCCCTCGCCTGTGGGTATTTCCAACCGGGTGCCCAGCCTCAGGTACGTGGGTCAGCAGTTGATGTTGCTTCGGCAGCATACTGAGCTGCCAATCATCTTCACCACGCGGTGCACTAAGGAAAATGGTAAGTTCCCCATGGATGACCCGGGGCTATTTTACAAGTACCTTCGCCGGGCGATCCAGTGGGGTGTCGAGTATATAGATGTCGAGCTGTGGCTTCCAGAGGATATCCGGAGACAATTGGCGGAGGTCAAAGGAAATAGCATCATCATGTCAGCATTTCATGATTTCTCAGGGACATGGAAATGGACATCCCCCGAGGCACCGCGGGTCTTCGCGGAAAGTGCCAAATACGCGGATATTGTGAAGATGATTGCTATGGTCAATACGGTAGAGGCCAATTACGAACTCGAGTATTTTCGGTCGACGATCAAGAGGGCCCAAGGGTCGTACCCCCTCCTGTCGGCTGTCAACATGGGACAGATGGGCCAGCTCTCGCGAGCACTCAACACTGTGTTCTCACCCATCACGCATCCGCTATTGCCGATGATTGCAGCGCCGGGACAACTAACCGCGGCGGAGATTAACGAGGCGCTCCATATTATGGGGCAGCTGCCCAAGCGCGACCTGTACGCTATCGGATCATTTCGCTCAACACCGCAGTCGATGTTTATGGAGAAATGTTTTAACGAACTGAGCCTGCCACACACCCTGACTTCGATTGACCGTGGACCCATGGGTTCCATCGAACGAGTGCTCACCCAGCCCTCCTTTGGGGGAGCATCAGTGCATCCGCCTATCTCGAGCAGCACCACATGCATTCCAGCCGTCAGCGACGCTGCCCGTGCAATTGGATTGGTCGACACGATAGTGGCAGCAAAAAGCGCTGCACCGAATACTCAGTTGGTTGGGGAGAATGCGACATGGAAAGGGATCCGGGCAACATTAACCCGAGATTACGTCCCGTCTGCATATCGCGGCCGAGCGGCGATTATTCTTGCAGGTAGTGAGAGCGAGGCATCAGCGGCCATCTTTGCATTACGCAGCTTAGGCGTTGGAGCGATCTACACGGTGGGGTTCCGGGCGAGCGGCCCGCTGGCGGACGGATTAGAGCCGTTCACGTCTATCCAGTCCGTGAAACTGGTTGAACAGCCGTTTGTGATTGTATCGGCGTTGCCGCCAGAGAAGTCGTTGCTGGTCCAGCCGCTGTTGCGACACTACCGCACGAGTGGTCAAACCACGCCACCATCTACACGGGGGAAAGTATACCTCGACTTGACTCGAGGTGAACGCACGGGGGACCCCGTCGGAGTCGCTGTGCGTGCGGGGTGGACAGCATACGGGATTGAAGATGTGAATGCATGGACAACGGTGGAGACGCTGCGACTGCTGGTGGGACAGAATGTACCGTTTGATTTTGTGCGAATGGCGTCAGGTCGAGTGTTTTGATTTGATGTATATTTATTGGAGTACTGATAGATGAATCGGACTTATGTGCAGCAAACCGGTTTCAAGGACTTGGAGGGAGGGAGGAAGGAAGGAGGGAAGGTCAGAGCCAATACTTTTCAGACCGGGCTGATTGGAGTAAGTTGAATTCAATCGGGACCAGATTCTTGCAGAACATAAAATGACATTCTAAGGGTTTAATTAAATTAGCGGAAGGACGGCGCCGTACAGTTCTGGTATGGGACTCTCTGAGATGATACTACATCGGGACTAGGGAAGGTGATGGTGTGACAAAAGCATCCTTGTCAGGTAATCTACTGTACATTTGAAAGGGGAAGATGAACGTGAAGAGTGCGGATGCATATCATGTTATTGCCGACCGGACGGCAGTCCGTGATGGACAGGGGAAAATCCCGTCGAGGATAAAAGGTATTTAACCGAATCTTGCAGATCACTAAGGTTGCACCACTACTTAAGTCAAAAGGATGTGAAGGTTTTGCTTGTTAAACGCCATGGGAAATTAGACTCGAAGTGTATTTATTCAGTACTACTCCGTAAAAGTATTGGAAAAAGGTTTTGGTAATTCTGGTAAGCCTGTAAGCGACCATCCCCGCATCGGCTGTATCTCCGTCGCGCTAGCCTTCATCCAGTGTAGTCCCACTCGTGTTCTCCACGTTTTTCCACAGCGTTTAAATCTGGGGTCATTCTCTCACTCTTAACCTCCTCTTCTTTTCCCTTTTAAACCCTTTGCTTCTCAATGCTTGTCAAGAATCTTGTTTATACGTCTCCCTCCATATCTCCCTTTTCTGTCTACCGTATATCTACCGGCCTATCTACGCAAACAGGCATATGTCATGTAATGTGGCCATGTCCCGACCTCAGGTCAGCATCGACCGGCTAACTCCCCGCCGAGTCAATGCCGAACCGCGAGAGTCGATGAACTGCAAATCATGTCGGAAGAGGAAGGTAATTAAACAAAAACACCTCATACCGCTCGTCGCGAACAGTTGATTCTAAAATTTTGTTAGATCAAGTGCAACCGGCTGCGCCCAAGTTGTGAGGCTTGCAAGGTGTTTCAGTGCCCTTGTATATATGGTACACAACAGATAGAGGATGCCGCATTCATGCCTGATCCACTAACGGACGTCTTCAGATGCCGTACCGAAAAAACGTGGCCCTAAAACAGATGTCTTGGAGGCCCTACTCAAGCGCGTCGATGGCTTGGAAAAGCGTCTCCAGGATGACAATCATCCCCTGTCGCCCACCTCCTCTGCGTCTCCTACCAAATCAATGGAGCAACTTGCGGCACAGGTGAACTTTCACCCTCCACCTCCATCGCATACATTCCCTCCACCTCCGACGCCGCAGCAATCTTCTCAAAGTCACAGGCTACCTGACTCGATGCTGGACGTTTACTTTGCTCGACTTCATGGCAAGCCCTACTTTATCTTGGACGAGTCTGCTACACGCCAGCTTCATCAGCGAGGGCACTTACCCGTGTGTTTATCTATGGCTATCCATGCTCTGACGATAAGGTCTGTCACAACTTGTCTGTCCTCTCGAACGTTTCTGACATTGCGCAGATATACCGTACTCAACCCTTCTCCTCAAGGTCTAGACTATGCTCGTCAGGCTCGACGCTTAGTGGACATTGATGATCCTTCTATTGAGGGGCTTCAGACTCTTCTACTATTATCGCAGACCTTTTTCGCTTATGGTTATGGCAGAAAGGCCTACATGGCGTTGAGTAAGCTTCCCCATCCTAGTATACTTGGCCCATAGCTAACATACGAAGGCAATGCTGTTGCTATGGTCTTGGCTTTGGACCTGTACCGTGAACTACCCGCTCAAAGCCCGTCGCGTAGCGCGGAACGTGAGATGAGGCGTCGTCTCTTTTGGACGGCTTATACCATGGATCGCTTTCTTACTTGTGGCTCTAAGCGGCCCTGTCTCCTCGCTGACCATTCCATCGTATTACGGTTACCTTCCGCTGGACCGGAAGCTGGCGAATGGTTTAACCCGGTCGGTCCCAACATCCAGTTCACATCCGACCGTCGCAAGGGCCCAGGAGCCGCTGCTCTTTTGGTCGACATCACTCGAATTTTGGGCGTCACCCACCGCTACTTAGCTGCTGGCGGTGTCAAAGGTGACTCGCACTTTCCTTGGCATGCTCTCTCAAACTTGTCCAAGATCCGTCAGGAACTTGACATCTGGGCGGCCGGCACGCAGGACCTATTCGCCTCAATCGAGGCCCTATTTGGTCATCCAGAGAGCACGCTTCTGCTTCTTAGCAAATTGATATATCACCTAGTCCATTGCCTGCTGTATCGACCGTTTCTTCCTATTGACCTCGCTGAGCTCCGCGGGACGGGCCAGCATCAGTCATGGCAGATTGAGGCTACCACGCTTTGTTTCTCGCACGCCAATGCCATCGCCGAGTTGGTTGAGCTGGCGCGCCATGCGCCGCGCATTGAATGGCCGGACTTGATAGCCTACTGTGTTTGCACCGCTGGTACGGTCCACATTCACGGCATACATTACAATGGCCGCGAGGGTGAAGTATTCGCATCGAGTGCTGACTTCCTTACGCGTGAGATGAACCAGCTAATATGGCTGCGTCATTCCTGCTCGGGAGTTCAGCACCAGCGCGAGATGCTACAAGCCATTTCGGCATGTCACGCAGATCTGGTGCGAACATTAGCTGCGCGACCGGTGCGGTTCGCGCCAGTCTTCCATCTAGAGGATTTTTTCGATCGGTATCCAGGATTAGTTGTTGAAGGAGCGCATGTAAAATTAGTGGATATAGATGACCCGTGAGTTCTCTCTGTTGTTAAGGCTTAATGATCTCAACCTAACGGTGATTTAAAGCGCCCGCTTTGACCGCGTGGATGCCCACGACGGGAATAGAGCGATTTATCCGGCGATACCACCAGCTACGCCAACTCTCCCATCACAAGCCGGCCGAAGCAACTCGATCAGCTTCAACCCACCCCAGCCATCACCCTCACCATGGCTTGGCCCCGACCTGAGTCTTCCAGACGGCAGTCTCGGGTTCTCTCCGTCCGGAGTAAACACCTCCCCAGCCGCATTCCTCTCCGAGCCATTCAACGCGCCGACACCACCGTCACAGCCGCAATACGCCACCTTCCCCTTTGAAGCATCCGTTCCGGGGACAGCTTTGACGCCGGACGCTCAGTCCCAAGGTAGCGCCTCGGGGGCGGGAGCGGGGCCGGGAGACCAAGGCTCGTCCGAGAAGGACCCATTCCTGAGTCTGTTGGAGCAGCTAGCGGAAAACGAGCACTCGCAAGGGGGTCCGAGCGAGTTGGACTTCTTTCTTGGAGAGAGCTTAGAGGCGCCGAGGGAAGGATGCCAGGATGAAGTTGTTGATGCTTAGTTTATGATACCCTCTATGTACTATGATATATAATATATATGAATCTATGAATAACGACGGTTCTATGAACGATCTCCTGCCTGGCTGAAGCCATGGGTAGTATATTTCATATAATGTCCGAGACAAGTAAGAAATCCCCACGGTAAAGGGCTCGTCCCCTCAGCCCCTCTTCACGCTAGGGACTTTACCGAAGAGCTAAAGGGCGACGAAGCAACAGTTGGCAATTCTCCACAAGTGCGATCGAACTAAGCCCACACCCGCAATCATACCATTAACCGATGAGCCAATCGTATGGAAGGACCAAGACACTGGCCCCCGGAGGATATACCTGTTCGGGTCAATTGTCGCCAATCCCGAAGCCCTAACCTGCGGCACCGCGTACCTTAGTAGCTTGGTCTATACCTTGGGGTTAGAGTGGTTAGATCCGACGGTCCACATATCCGAGGAACGGATGTAAGGCTATGTTTTGCACACCCTCGGAGTAAGAGTGGCCAAACTATGAACCCTGACTATCTTTTCACGGGGCTTAGTGTTCCCCCGTTCCCTGTAAGCAATGGTTTGACCCTGTGTTTCTGCAGGTCCATTGTCTAATACATTATACCATACCCTCTAGTGTGTTCCATGTGGGTTTAATTTATGTTCAACGATGATCTCAATTATTGTGAAGGGTATGATAACATGTGAAAGAATGATAGAATCCCTTGTCGAGACTGGTCTAGTATTGACTCTCTTGTATCATAGTCATATTATACTTTCCGAACGCCTAGTCTACGATGATCAGTGTGAAACAGAAGAGTAGATACTTGGGAATTAGCCGATGAAAGAAATGTCCAGCGATCCGTCGAGACTGTGGCTGCACTGATATACCTATCAGGAATAATTGCATGAGAACAGAGTGGTGGATAAAAGAAACGAAATAAGGATACCATTGCTATTATATATAGAGGGAAGGCTTGTATACTATCATACCTAACAAGTAGCTCCTACCTTTCAATCAAAACAAGACTTGGAATCTATATTCTCCAATTAACCAGATATCTTACTATCGCCATCAGGCCAGTAGTCACTTCGCCAAGGAAGGTTACTATGTCATCATCAGTAAAGCATTCAGATTGACTCAAGCTCTACACCCATCGTGAGTCTTTAGTCTTAGAGCCTTTGTGTTGACCTTTTCTCCAATATTTGGTCCCTCACCCATCGGATCTCAAACGCGACTATGTCAGGACGGATAAGATGGACATGATGGCCGCAGTCAGGAAGGTAGGTAAGACGACTATTGGACGACAATCGGAGTTGCTCAGCCTGTGCACGCTGATCATATGGATCCCAGCGGGCGAGTAGTCTGCGAAAGGCCGCGCGCTGCGCTTCAGTACCGTTGCCCGCCTCCACACCTTTCTCATATATCCGTTGGTAGTCTTGAGAGCCACGACACTGTATAACACTCAGAGGTCTAAACCCTAGTGCTTGGTTCCTATACTGCTCCTTGCTTCCTAGTGTCTTACAGACTTCAATTGCAGCTGTAGATTCAGCCTGTGATGTCGGGAGTCCTCGTGCAATGTCCGCTGCACGAGTCCTCCACTCGTCTCGAGAGAGTTGAGCACTGTCGCGTAACCCCGTGACCTGGCTGAATTTGAGGTCACCCAGTACAGCGTTGATGTCCAGATCTGGGTCGTCTAATAGCTCTGCTTGCCTCTCCGTCGATGCATCCGCGAGCACCATTCCGGCCACTTCCTCCGGGTAGAGGTGCAGGTACTCGCGCGCAACAATACCACCATAGGAGTGAGCAACTAAGAGGAGAGGAGGGGTCAGGTCCGCGCTGTGTAGCAACTGATGCAGCTCGGTGGCTGCTGTTGTGGCCGTTGGGTTCATAGGCCCATCTTGACTGCGTCCTAGACCGGATCGGTCATAAAGGACAACGGGTGCAAATGTACCCACGAGCCTTTCAACCGCGACGTAGGACGAAGCGACGTCTCCTGCACCCGCGAGAAAGATAACAAGCGGCTCCCCAGTCCTACGAGCGACCCCGCCCACGGAGAGGAAGAGGCTGTGTGTTCCGATGGAGAACATCGAGCCGCTTTGGTTACCGTGTGTATCGGACATCATGAGGCAACAGAGGTCTATAGCATGATCTGGTATTGAATTGGTGGGACTTCGGATCTAACTCGTGGAGTTAGAAGAGGGTCCTGTGTTATGTCCGATGTTGGAACTTAATCGGTCTTTGTTATAACATATCACGTGGGAGGAGACAATCTCACTGCGTTCATCATTTCTCGACGGAGGATATGCGTCAGTTGCCTCTGGTACCACAGTGATCAACTCTGGTAGAGCAACATTCCCTGTTCAGAATGATTAACATGGTTCCTCGACATCCCTGTGAGTTTTCGGAGAGTTACTATGCGGTACACGAGCTATTACTGGAAGAAGCAAAGCATGAGCATTTAGTGACTTTAGGCTTACCAGTCACACAGGTAGCTGGACATGTGTTTCAAAGAGAGGACTCCTCTTTTTTGGTTTTTTACAACCAGACCAGCCAAGCATTGAGGCTTGCAGACTGGGCTACTTCATCATAGGTCCTGAAGAACCCTTAAGGCCCATACCGTGTTGAATTGCAACCTGGCCCGTCCACTCAGGTAGTAAGATCAGCTGCGTGCATCATCCATAATGTATGGACAACGCAATGCAGATTCATTGAGGCATGGACAGATAAGATAATCACGTTATTATTGGTTAATGAAGCTACTTGTATAACTTAGGAAACCGGGATACAATTGCCTCTTAGAGCACATGTGACAATTGAACCCTTTATTTCCGGACGAGTGAATCATTGCCCTTGTCTATATGGCATACCGAGGCAACTGAAGGGATTTTTCGTTGAATTCCAATTAATTCACTACCATGGGAGGCTAGACAAGTGGGATTTCTTTGTATAAGAAAGCTGCTTTCTGGTTAATGAGAGCTGCTTCAATATTTTTATCCCATACGGCTAGCCGATTGATATGTTTCTTGATTCTTAGCCACACAATTCTGTCTTCGATCTGCTACAATGATCATAGATCTTTCTATCTCCGCTCTTGCGTTTTTCTTAGTGACGTATTTGCATATATCCACGGCCTTTTCCCTGCCTGTGGTTGATCTAGGTTATGAGCTCCATCAAGCAATCTCGCTAAATGTAAAGCACAGTTCACCACAAAAACCAAGGTATTAGCGACTGACACTATCCCAGGAGACTACTAGACTCTACAACTTCAGTAACATCAGATACGCAGCTCCACCTCTAGGAAACCTACGGTTTCGAGTCCCGTTGCCGCCTAAGGTGAACCGCACTAAAGTCCAGACAGGGGCAGTAGGTAGGATTTGCCCACAAGCTACGCCGATATGGAGCAGATATATCATGCCGCACTTTTTGACAAGCTACTTTACAAACGCAACGTTTAGCGCTTCCCTCGATGTCTCCTCCTACCCAGTCCCACTCATCCAGGACCCCAGAATCTCGGAAGATTGTCTTTTCCTTGATGTTGTGGTTCCACAAAAAGTATTTGACCGAGCTCAGGGCAAAACCCCGGTACCTAAAGAAAGTTTGGCTCCGGTCATCGTTTATTTCTATGGCGGAGGGTATGTTCTAGGCGATAAGGGTGGTGTTGATCCATCTGGTCTCATTCAAAGAAGTCAACAGCAGGGGAAGGACGGGGTCATATATGTGGCTCTGAACTACAGGGTAAGTATCTCGGTCTTTATAGGTGAAAACACAAAAGTACCCCATCACTGACTACAACCCCATAGCTCGGTGCATTTGGCTGGCTTGCGGGTCACACAGTATCCCGGAAAGGAACCCCCAACGCCGCACTTCATGACCAACGACTCGGCTTAACCTGGGTAGCTCAGAATATTCATCTGTTCGGAGGTGATATCGACCGAGTCACTGTCATGGGCGTATCTGCTGGATCAGGGTCCATCCTTCATCAACTCACTGCATACAAAGGGCTTCAGGGACCTTCCCTATTCCAACAGGCCATCCTACAAAGCCCCGCCTGGGAGCCGAACTATGACACAGACAAGCAGGAACGGACTTTTCGTCAATGTCTCAAGCTCCTCAACGTCAGCACCATCGAAGAGGCTCGCCAGTTACCTTCCGAAAAACTCATTGCTGCCAACACCCATCAGGTATCAAGCTCACCCTACGGAACATTCACTTATGGCCCCGTGGTGGACGGCGTCTTTGTTCCCGATCTCCCTGGCAAACTTCTGCTGCGAGGGGAGTTCGATCATAGCGTCAAGATATTGAACGGTCATACTTTGAACGAAGCTCTCATGTACACGCCTCCATCCAGTTTCCAAGAATGGGGCTTACTGGCACTCATGGACGAGCATTTCCTTGACCTTTCAGAAGATATGAAAGAGACCATCGTCAATGTTCTATATCCGCCCATTCTGGATGGGAAGTACGGGTACCACGACTGGGTCGAGCGAGTCTCTTCCGCCCTCTCAGACATATGCTTTCAGTGTAATTCATACCACTTGAATCACGCATACAGGAACAGCACTTACACCTACGTATTCTCCATCCCTCCCGCTATGCACTGGATGGATCATCCCTACTCATTCTACATTAGAGGTGCAAAGCCTTTAGTTGAGAATCCTCTCTTCCAGGTGACGAACGAGACGGTGGCCTTCATCCTGCAAGACTACGTTACAAGTTTTGTTCAAACGGGAAAGCCGACTTCTTCATTAGCCCCGCCCCTCGAGATATACGGCCCGGAGAGTCGGGTGGTCAGTATAGGATCGAACAATATCACGCGGATGCGTGATCCAGCTTGCAATGCTCGGTGTGTTTACTGGCAAACTGCGTTTGCCTACAGTCGGGACGACTTGTGAGGCGTATTTCGGCTATTGCATGGTGCGTAATGGTTATGGAAGGTTGGATCAACGCAGATAGTATGGCTGTCGAGACTATGAGGAGTTACTTTTCAGACTGCAGTGTACAGTGCATGCGTACTTCGGGAAGAAAACTGTCAACTAATTTGATATGTTGTGCTATCAAAGGCTCTCTTCTCTCATTCGAGTCATATTCTGCTACGAACCCCCTAAATCCACAAGCACCGTTTATATGAACACATCCCAACCCTCGTATCCTAGACCTCGTATAAAGGCACAGTCATACATGAACAAGACCCGCACTTCCCCATAGATAACTATAAATAGCCTTCGCCGTCCCTGCAAATCTATATAAAACCCGCGACCACCGTCACATACAGCTACTCAACATATCACCAGTCATCCCAATACCATAATTAGAAGAACCTCTAAAACAACAACGCGCAATGGAATCCAACAAAATCCCCAACTACAACCTCCAAGAACTCTTCACGACCGACATACGAACCGAAATCCCCACCGAAACAGTCACCACCATAACATCGCAGGCCCCCTTCGTCACCATCCCGGGACTCTTCAACATCCGCGACCTCAGCAGCGGCAATCTGCGCCCGGGATATGCCTACCGCTCCGGCGTTCTAGCCAACATCTCAGACGAGGGCAAAACATCCCTCCGCGATCTAGGGATATCCACCATCTTCGACCTACGCAGACCAGATGAACGGACTAAATCACCTAGCCCTGTCATCGAGGGCGTCGAAATCGTCTGGGAACCGTATACCCGCGAGCCGGGTCCGACCAATCCTCTAGACTTCAAGGAAGAGGATCAGGGCGTCTCCGGGTTTCTGAGTATGTTTATGTGTATCATGGAGATCTCGACACCGATCTTTAGGAAGGTCTTTCTGCATATCAGGGATTGTCCGCAGAGACCGTTTCTTTTTCATTGTTCCGGTATGTATTTATGATATTTTGCCTTTGTTCAGTGTGTTCATTCTGTTGAACATACTTCTGTATATATATGTATGTGCAAGTACTAATGACTCGGGTCAATCTATATAGCCGGTAGAGACCGTACCGGCGTCCTAGCGGCTTTAATCCTCTTGCTAGCGGATACACCCTCCGACGCCATTGTCCATGACTTCGCCCTTAGTCGCGTCGGAATCGAACCCGCTCGAAAGATGCTCATGGCGGCCTTTCCGACCCTCTCCGGTGCTGTGACTCCAGAGAATGCCGGGTGGCTGGAACTGATGAGCGCGCGGGCTCCTGCGATGGTTGCGTTCTTGGAGACGGTTGAGCAGTCTTTCGGGGGCGTGAAGGGGTATTTGACGGGCGTGTTGGGGTTTTCGGATGAGGACGTGGAAATTATGCGGGCGAATTTGAAGGGGAACTTGGATTAACGTTCTACTTCCAGTTGGTCGATGATGGAGATACTAGTGTTCATTTGGATAGATGGGGATTGGGGAGGGACAAGTATGAACCATGGGGAGCTTCATCCTAACAACCCCCCCCCACCACTATGTATTCAATCGATACTTCCCCAATCAGATATCCTGGCCATATCTAAGCTTCGTAACATTTGATAGGCATCATTCAAGCCATAAACGCTATACAAATTAGGGTCCCGATACCATCACATGACATGACATCATGACCAGTATAGTCATTCCAGCATCATCATACCACCCTTTTATATAATCTATGAAGCCAGAGAAAGAAGAAGTAGCATAAAATCATCCGAGTAAAGTACCCTAACACACACGGACAAGTTTCTTCCCGCCTAAATAAAGTACAATGAACACCCTCGACACCCTAGCAATGGATTACGGCTGGGTCCATGGCGCCGTGACCAAACCCTTCACAGCCATCGTCACCCTCTATATGGGCCAGCAATTGGCGCTCGAACTTGCCGTACAGGAGATAGTCAGTGTCATCAATGAGGTATATTATGGGGGTGATAGTGATCTCGGTATCATCTCCCAAGACCTTTCGTGTCTTTGCGATATATGGCACACGGATATATAACTGTATTTTTTTTTTGACTAACTGGTTCCTTACTTCAAAGACGAATATCTAAAGGATATATGGAGCACAATAATTCACACATCTCGGAAGATCCCTCGAGAAAAGCCGCACACGCCCCCGGATGTCCCGACGGCTCTCCAGATCCGTCTCGCTGCCCTTCTCCTGACGCTCAAACGCCAGCCGGACCCGGCGCCGATGCCTACAACCCATCTGCAATCGCCTGTTAATGCTCGTCGGGATCTGTCCTGGAGACAGCTGCCGCTGTTCGAAGAGACGGTTTATGAGGCGCTGAAGGATGAGCCCGGGCGACGGGCAAAGTTTACCAAGATCGAGACCGAAGGGTGGGTGAATTTCATGGCGTTTTTGGCGCTAATCACGAAAGAGCGAATCGTGGGGCTAGAGGATATCGGGGTTGTAGTCCTTCGGGAAGCATTGGAGGAGAGACACGATTCTCTTACTTCGACGGACGGGGCAGATGATAGGAAGATCGATGAGGCAACGCGGTTGAATGTGTTTGTAGCTGCGGCGGCTATTTGGGCGGTTATTATGGGAGAGGAGCTGTGGGAGCGAATGGGGCAAAAGGATGAGTGTCCAGTGGGTTTGTCTCTGGGGCCTGCACCTAAGCAACTTATTGGAACAATTCCTAAGCGGCGTTGGGAAATGTGGATTGCTCGACTTCAATTCCTGAGCCTGCGTGAAGATCTTAAGATATGTACAAGAGAGTTGGCGGCGGAAGCCGCTGCTGTTATGATGCGGGTTCTATAATAATCAAGAAAAACAGATGTAATGTATGATGTACCATGGCTCTATAATTGTGAGTAATGCAGTATATATTAAGAAAACTTCACGCCCTTGCTTGGATCCCAGGTCCCCTGTGCTCCGAATCGAATCCCCATATCGGGTGACCACACGCCGGGAGCCATCGAGGGTCTTGTGTTGGCTCGTGTTGGTTGGGGTGCTGTTAGTGGCTCATCCCTTGGTGGTTGCTGCTGGACTGGTTGAGGTTGAGGTGGAAGCTGAGTCGGTGGCTGAACTGGCTGGGCAGGCTGGACAGGCTGAGCGGGTTGGGCGGGTTGGGCGGGTTGTTGGCTATACTGGCGTAGATGTGGTTGAGAGAGATTGAGCGAGGCCATCGCCGCAACGCTGGTGATGTCCCTGCTGGAGTCAGCGCCTTGAAGTCAGTTACTGGGCTTTCGAACTACTCACCCTTCTATTTGGCTTGCCTCCATCCTCCGCTGATGCACAAATGCTTTGCAGTCATCCCGGAATCGACCTACGATCTTGGCCAAATCATTGTAGAATTTCCGTCCCACCTCGATGTTCGAGATGATTTCCTTGTATTTCAGATAACCATTTTCCAGCTCTTGCAAAGCCTTCTCTCGCTCCTTGGTTGAAGCATCGCCAGTGTGCGCCCGAGTAAATGCACGGTTAGCCTCCCGCACCTGCGCAGAAATCTGGTCTTGCTCGTGCTGCTCCTGGGTCACCATCTCCAGATCTGTATCGTACAGATGCAGCTGCTCTTCGAACAAGTCTTCGAACTGGCTTGCCTGGATCGCCTGCATGGGGAACTCCCGCTCCAAGCGGGCGGCTTCCTTGAGAAGGGCTTTGCCTAAGAGTTGTCAGTGTTGGTCTTCGAACCCAGCCTTGTAACTTACTGATGTCATCCGATCTGGCTTTGTCCTTCAAAGCCTGCGCTCGGCGTTTCCGTCGGTTCTCCAGCCGACTTACTTCGCTCAAACAGCCCCGTAGCCGAATAGATTCCCGTTCGACCTCTGGCGGAATTGCCGCTCTCCGGCTGCTAGGGACGTACATCTCCAAATCCCGGTTAGTACCGGTCAAAACTCGGAAGACTGCCTCCGAGTCTCTCAGCTTCTGCTCTACCAGATTATCGCTACTCTGAGCGGAGGAAAAGTAGCCGTCTATCTCTCGAGCAGTAGTGTACAGCTTCGATGCTGCTGCTTCGGAGGGATCTCTGGCCCACCTGTCAGTTCCGTATTTGCGGCGCGAAGAGTCATCCTCTGCCTTTTCTGCGGCGAGTAGTTCAACGCCCTCATTGTATGCAGCTTTGTCATTGGCCTTCACCCTGGCGGTATCCTCGAGTGATCTCCGCAACCGGTTCAACCCATCTTGCTGGCGCATTTCTTCCGCATGGGAGACCAACGTAGGCGGTAATCCAAGAGGCTTTTCCAGAGCCTGCAAGGAGCCCGGAAGATTTAGAGATGATAATAAACTATACCAGTTAGTATCTTTCTCATCATAGCCTAGATTTTGGTACTTACTCCCGTAATTTGTCCGTCATGGTCTCCAGCTCCCCGATAATTGTCTCGTTGACAAGCCGATCACGACGGTCAGAGTAGATACTGGCAGCGATATGGACGGCATATGGCACCAGCTTTGAAAATAACGGCTGCCCTAAAGGTCCGTTGTCTCCCAACATGGAGATAGCATCAGTCACCTGAGATGGCGCCTTCGCTGCGACCATACATGCTCGATCGATGATCTTCAATTCTGACTTTGGCGGGACTGGATTGAGATATATTACATCGTTGTCTTTCTCGGCGCGCTTTAAGTCCTCCGTCACACGGTTTTTTAATCCTTGCAAGTCCCCTAGCACAGTGCGATTGATCCAACGTGATTCCTTCAAGGCCTCGTTGACACAAACCTCGCTGTCTCGAAGACGAGCCACCTCTTCACCATACTTTCGCTTCTCCAAACAGTCCAAGGACTGGCGATACTGCGCAGCGGCAGCAAAATGATGATGCTTGGCCGTCATATGGTGAATCCATTCAGGACTAATGGCATTCGATTGGACCGCATAGTCACCTCCTTCTGCGTAAAAATCGGAGACCTTGGCCGCCAGCCGAGCAATGGAAGCATCTTTCAGCCCATCCTTGACGGCCTTCTGCCAGAAGCACTCTTGTCCCTGCGCGAGAAGAAGCTGTTCCAGACTCTGTAGTGTCATATCATCCATATCCTCTGGGGGAGAGGCACGAAGATCAGGGAGGATATCCGTTCGGAGATGTGCTAAGACTCCAGCTGCCTGGCAGAGGTAGTTGCATGCCTGTCTGAGTCCATCTGGTGTTGTACGATTCACCGAGAAGGCTAATTGCGAGTATAGTGTTACCAGGTTAAAGAGGATATTGGCAAGTTCAAATCGAATATTGTTCTGCGAGACTTGTCTTCGTTAGCAACAACGCTAGTGACCGAATTACTCTTGACATACTCGGTCTTGAGGTATTGAAACCAAACGCAGGGTACCATGGAAACTCGACTCCAATCTGTAGACTCCCGCGTTAATAACGGCTTTGTGGTCGGTTCCCCCACCGCTATGCTACGGTTACTCACATCGACCGGAAACTTTCCACCAAGCCATTTCAACTGCGCGGCATATGTTACCAACCGACTGATCCCACTAACATGTGGCTCCTGGACATGAATCGCTTCGTTACGCAGGCGATCTATGATCAATAGATCATCAGCGAACATATCTGGACGCTGGTCATACTTGGTCGAAATATACTGGGTGATCGCATCGGACAATGAAACGGTGTGAGAGCGTCGAAAGGGGATCTGAAGGATGTTTCTGAACAATAAATTAGCCTAGACAATCAAGAGGAAACAGAATATCCTTAGAGACAGCACATACGATGTCATGCTGGGCAACGGTCAAGAGCGCAATGAAGGAGGGATCGTCGCCGGGCAACTTTTGTTGATGTTTGAAAACCCAACCCCACCGGACAACGGATGACGTTGTGTGTTGGCCTGAGGCACCAATACTTGATATTGTATTTCTATAGATTCACTCCGCACAATAATTTGTGGCTACACGACAGGTAGTCTAATTAGATAACAGTCAAGTTATTCATTCTGTATTTGCGTGGAGCCTCAGGCTCATGCACATATGTACTCGATAAAATATAAATCATAAAAGCATACTCCCGCAGTCCCCAACGCCAATGGCCATCTGCGCATCGGCTAATGCCCCAGAAATCGCATCAATCCAATTGGTTGATCTTCATCTTTATGTATTCGAAGATACTGAGCAAGATCATATTGTTTACCCCGGTACGGATGAGAATAATCGAAAGTCCTTTATACATACTGGACTTGGCAACCGCAGCCGACGCCTCCCCGACTTCGCTGGATTTTCCGAGCAACACGCTCTGGGCACGGGTCTTTCGAGTATCAAGTGGATAGGTCTATGACGGTTAGTAGCCCACATATAGGCATCATCGTTGTGGCACTTACACAAAACCACGGGACAGTGCTGCAAATCGCCCCGGCAATCATGGGCCCGCCGAATGGGGATTTGTCTGGGCCAAGCTCTTTTGATGCGACTTGCTTTACCGTTTCGTAGACACTGAAGTATAAGCCAGACCCGAGAGTATCACGCAGAGCGTGCAGATGAAAGCCGGTGTACAGGCCACGGATTCCGTAACGTTGGACGATCTGCCGAATGGCCTCAATGGTGCCGAGACGAGGCTTGTTACGCAACGAGGGGTCATTAACCGCGTCTGGCGAGGCCTGGGCACGGTTTGACACCAAGACCGAGGTCTGAACGACATTCTTAGCAAGCTCAAAGGGGCCTTTACTCAAGTCAGTGGTTGAAGCTCAGGTAAACAGATGAATTATTCAGTCGTACATGCAAGCGGGGAAGTAATGAGCCCAGCAATTAGTCCAGCAGTGGTGAACGTCACAAAGGTAGAGACGGTAGGCGTGCTGCCCGGTTGATTGTACATAGCCAGAGGAGACTGGCCAGTCATTCTCTCGAAAAAATCTGAGATACGATGTTTGGCGGCGTTATATGTAGAGAAGTTTACAACCCGAACAGCTGTAACACTCGCTAAAGGTGGCAGAGCCCCTGAATGCAGACACGTCAATTATCGACCATTGCTCATTCCAAGTCCGCAATGACTTACCGGCAACGTAGCCACGGGGTCCTTCAGTCCGCCATAAGTAGCGGACACACTGAAACACATTTTTAAAGTTGTGACTAGTGAAGTCAGCACAGGTGTTCCTATTGGGTTTGTTAAGCACTTACGTCTGCATGCGAGTTTTCACGTTTTCGAGAGGAGTCTAGGGGCAGCCAGTTAGCTTATTTTCTATTCAAACAAATGCTCTGACCTGAGGCGTACCACAGCAAGAGTTGCGCAGATCGTGGAAGTCGCCGAGGCCACCTGGGTCTTGTAGTTCTTGAGAAATTTGTTTCGAGTTGCTTCATCCATAATCCAGGTACTACCAGTCGGCATCATGGCAGGTGAAGGTTGTGAGGGGGACGGAGAAAAGGGCGCATGTTCAGAGTGTTCGTCAAGAGTCATCCCTGGAGGTATCCCATTTGGGGCGAAATGGGAGAGGCCTTGCTTGATTGTAGCTTGTATGTTCAATTCGGTTCAATGTCGTGAAGCAGGCTGGGGAACCCTATGGAACGCAAAGCGGTCTCTCAACGTGCGAGCAGACCGTTCGGCGTCCCACAATTGTCCATGAAGCAGGGGCCTAGACCACCCTTTGTTTCCGAGATTCGATCTGTAGAGAGAGGGTGCGGATACTTCGCGGGGAGGGGGAACGATGTCGTTTGTTATATCAGTGAAGGTGAGACGATAGCGGAGGCCAGTAGTAGGGCCGCAGCAACAATGTCGACGTCCTTCGTGTCTGCGCACCCGACAACGGCTACGGTCGAGGTCGAATGGATTTCTGGACCTGGTGTAGAATACACCAAAGTGCCTTTTCTATCACGTTCAAGAACAAATAGCAGGAAAAACAGTGCGATTCAGGAGCTACCTATATAGCGGAACCATAATGTCAGCTTCATCGAGCACACTAAACCTTTTCATTTTTTGTCTCTGTTCTTTCTTCCCTTTTCTTCGTCTTGGGACCATTGTGCGAAAAGGAAATATAAAACCATAGATCTGCTGTTCGATCTTTCTTCCATGCAGAGGAAAACCAAGCATACCTCCAGGGACGAGACCTCCACTTTTGTGGGTGTGGAAGAAAACCCAATACAGTAAACACACTCGAATGGGATGAATCGAAGAGGGAGTGAGTTGAGGGGATCACCAGCTGCCCATGATCGTAGCCGGTAGGCACGGACTGTAACTTAGTACAGCTGGTGGTAATTTAGGTAAGTTCCAGCTTCTAAATTACAACTGCAGTGGAAATTCCAGCAGGTATGTGGGTGAGGGCAGTAAATGGTGGACCTTCTTTCTCCCCTTTCAACTGGTCGGTTCGCTCGAACTGGTTTAGACTGTCTGTCCAGTGACGTCGTCGTGAGGCATCCAGTACGACCTCCACCATACACACTTAAACCCACCCTACTTTTCCTTAGAGGTCGATCCTCCCATTGCTAGACTCCAGTTAGGGAGGTACTACTTTAGTACTCAATGAGCGTATGGTAAGATTTAAATGTTTACTTTTCTCTCTTTCTCGCTCCAATTCCCACCCCTTCCACGATAAGACAGCTAAGTCCCGAGTACTCAGCAGTCATTTATCGGAGTTCAAGGTACTGCCCCCCTTTAGGGTAGGCACTGACCAGTGCCAGTGGCAAGGGCGTGAAAGCGTATCGGACCAAACCAGTCCGGGCGGTGGTAACACCCGCTCCGTCTACCCCGCCCAACCAACCGGCCTTCTGATTGATTGAGGAATGAAGAGGATGGGTGAACTACTCTGGATTTGGTCTAGGTGAGTGCCAGGGACAAATCATTTAGAATATGACCGAGTCTAGATACTGCCTGAGTTATTGACGGAGTATATAATCCTTTGTTGAATGATAGGTAGACGGCAGCCATCCCTCTCTCCCCCCAGTCATGGAGTAAACCTTCATCCATTACCTATTGTTTTGATCGTGCGTATTTGGAAAAAACCCCTCCTGATGATAGAGTCAAAAAAGAATCCTCGTCCGTGTCCATGACGAATACCACTCTATTCATGAAAACATCAGTTGAGCCAAATTGCCTCATAAAGCAACTTGACAATTATCGTTTCGATATCTCCACCGTCAGCAAACTATGGATCGACGGAGTGTATCGTTGGCCGTACCACGGTTATGTAATAGCCCCGACCATCCTAGTCGAGGAATGGTGTCGTAATAGAGGGTCACTAAGAACTATGTAGGTAGTCTAAATAATCTGACTCGCAATCGGAGACGCAAACAGCTGCCCCAGCTTTGGTCCCTTCGGTACATCACCCATGTTTACTGGCCAGAATATCAGGGCATCATCAACTTGACAAGTGAGCTTTGATCCGGTTTACCAGCTAAATTCTATCCCAACCCACTTAGAATGTTGATATGCCATGTGATTGGGGACTTTGGGTGGGAATCAGCTTCAAAAGCTCAATCACTTAGGCCCGACTGTCTTAAGGTCTGACTACAAAGGAACTAGATCTAGTGCTTATTCAATCTCCATTAAAGTAGAACAAGTTTCTTGTTCATTTCGTGAATGCATTGTGTATAACAAGGCATGAACCTGGTTATATCCTGCGGTAACGAACCCGATATATACTCATTACCCTCTAGGCTAGGTACGGCAGCATATCCAACACCACAACTGGGCCCAACAAGTTATTGATGACCTCGGACTAAATCATATACCTTTTTTTTTTCTTTTTTTCTTTTTTTCTTTATTTCACCCTTTTATCAAATCTAATGGACATTGTCCCTCGATTGATCTGATCATATAACCCTCGGAACCTCACAGTCGACCTAGGTACAACGCAATCATGTGAGATAGACCAAAAAAACAAAAAGAGGCTTGACCATGACTACCCTTGATCTAGACGGCGAGATGATCAGCAAAAAGCAATAGCTGTGGTTTTCTATGCATCGTACAGCAGAAAGACATGAGATATGAAGAGTTGTGCAGGACGTACACAAAGGAACAAAGAATATCCTCGGGACCTCGGTCGGCGGCTCCCCGCAAAAAGTACCGTGTGGCTTTCTCCGCAGTAAATCATTCTGCAGAGATTCATATGCTTGCTCCTGAACCGATCGTTATATATGCTTTAAACCAGAACAGTAGTTTCATAGTTCTCCATTTCTAGACAGCCTACACTACTTCACAGACTTTGCCTTCCTCCTTTTCTTCTTCCCTCCTTATCAATTAGAATCTCTGATAACCACCTATCATCACAATGGGCAAGAAAGCAGCATCTCCCGCCTATGTACTAGGTGTGGGAATGACCAAGTTTATCAAACCCCGGGGCAAGGTTGACTATCATGAGCTTGGTTTTGAGGCTGGTGTCAAGGCCATGCTGGACGCCCACATCAACTACGACGATGTTGAGCAAGGGGTTGCGTGCTACGTCTATGGTGACAGCACCTGCGGCCAGCGTGTGTTTTATCAGTTCGGTCTGACACAGATTCCCATTTACAATGTTAACAACAACTGTTCAACGGGCTCCACTGGCTTGGCGATGGCTCGTACGATGGTTTCTCATGGAGTCGCCGACTGTGTTCTCGTTGTCGGCTTCGAGAAGATGAGTCCTGGAAGCCTTCAGTCGGTTTACAATGACCGAGAAAACCCCACAGGCTTGTTTGGAATGATGATGGCTGAGACCAGGGGAATCACGAACGCCCCTGGAGCAGCTCAAATGTTTGGCAACGCTGGTCGGGAGTACATGGAAAAGTACGCTCTCCGCGGCCCATCTGTCTGTTTCTACAGAGTCTAACTGACATGGTGTGTAGGTATGGAGCGAAGAACGAAGACTTCGCCGAGATAGGCCGTATCAACCATGAGCATTCCAAGCGCAACCCGTACTCGCAGTTTCAGACCGAATACACCCTTGAGCAGGTTCTCAAGGCGCCCATGATTCACGAGCCACTCACTAAGCTTCAGTGCTGCCCGACATCGGATGGTGCCGCTGCCGCTGTTATCGTTTCCCAAGAATTCCTGGATGCTCGGCCGCATCTCAAGGACCAGGCGATCTTGATTGCAGGCCAGCAGCTGGCCACCGACAATAGCACCCTATACAACCGAAGCTCAATTGACTTGATGGGTTTCGGAATGGCCCGTAATGCTTGCCGAGCGGCTGCTAAGGAGGCCGGCGTGAATGTAAAGGATATCAAGGTGTGCGAGTTGCACGACTGCTTTTCCGCCAACGAGATGATAACGATCGACGCACTGGAGCTGTGCGAGCCCGGTAAGGCGCACGAGATGGTTCGTCGGGGCGACATTACTTATGGGGGTAAGATGGTGATCAATCCATCGGGAGGCCTCATTTCAAAGGGTCATCCACTGGGCGCGACGGGCATTGCGCAGTGCGCGGAACTGGTGTGGCACCTGCGTGGTTGGGCAAACAACCGGTTGATTGATGGAACGGATGCCGCCCTGCAACACAACCTGGGTCTGGGAGGTGCGGTCGTAGTGACTGTCTACAAGCGAGCGGATGGAAAAGTTGCGACGCTCGTGCCGTCGGACGCTGTTGGAAAGATCAACGGTCTTGGCTACAACCCGGCTGTTGAAGCCAAGGGCTTCACAGCTGAACAGGCAAAGACGGTTTTGAGTAAGAACCACAGCAGTGAGTGGGCACTATCCGACACCCAGGACAGGGTTCTCGCTCGTTTCTAGATCAAGGTCAGTGTGGAGTGCAAAAGGCGATGATGGCCTTGTCACGGCTCTTCTACTGCCTTTGCACTACCATCTTCGTTTTGTACATTGTTTATACATAGAATGACGAACTACGTAGTAATGAGTTATTCAAGGAACCGGAATATCGTACAGCCGTACTACTAGTTGTAGATTACATAACCCATCCCACAAGCTCCACCGAATAAATTTCCGCGTTTGTTTCCCGCCGGCTTTTCCTTTCTTCAACATATTTCAGGTCTCCGACATACCCTTGTTGATGGAGGTTTTGGCCTTCAAAGCTCCCGTTCCGTCTGCAAATTTTAGACCGAGACCGAGAGCGATGAATCTGTGCTCGTTCTAATCCCATCGCCTGCCAGCCGGTTTAACCGGTCCGACTCCGAGGTTGTTTGGGTTCGCTTTGAGCATACACCCCTTCTGAGGGATTTTGATTGAGGACGCATGCCAGTCCTTTCGTATTTAGTTGAGCGATCAACCATCTCAGCCTTGAGGGAAGGGCGATTGCATTTTTTTTCTTATAGCTCAGGAGAGAAGATGATCTTTCCCTTGCTCAACCGAAGCTGTTCACACAGACTAACAAACAGGTCAATATACTCTCGTAAACTCGCACAGAAAAAGACAAAGTCAAGCAAGGCATATTCGAAGTCTCGTCCGTCACTGCTCTATGATATTCGAGGTCAAAACCGTGCCGAAAACGACTCGTGGACTATGTCCATTTCTAAACGCTCCCTCGTGTTGCGTCCACCTATGTTTCAAATGGGGTGGTACGTGTCAAAGTAGGGAGATACATTCCGAATTGTGTCGCTGTCTGTAGTTTTCTGGAATGTGCATTGCGTAGTCAAGATTTTTCAAAGTATGTCGCCTTGGGAATTTGTGGCGTGTAACGCGTTTTGCAAAGCCAAGGCGTCGGGAAGGGCTTCCACGGTCTCCTGCGGATGGCTTATCGCGGCATGCTTCGATACAAGACGGTAGAGCTTAATCGGATGATCCCAAGGAGTATGTCGATCAGACCAGTTAGTTATGTTGCCCGGCCAAGGGCGGGCTGCAATATATGGAAAGATCTTCTCATCCTAGGATCGGGAATGTGTCTGGCAAGATTGTCCTACACTGGTCGACGCACTCCTTCCAATCAAATGAGGGAATAACGACAGGAGTCCATACCGTGGATTTGACATACTGTTTGCTCCCTTGCTTCCTTGCGGTTGCCATCGTACACAGTATGGTACTTGAATCTTGTCAGGAGAAGACCATACGCCAATCTCATTGCACGAGCCAGCACCTTGCGAGCTCTGGGAAATGCCCGGTTGCCTCCCTTGGGTATGTGTGTATGTATGTCCTCGTGTGTTTACCGTTTTGACAATCTGTCTCCCTATAAATGATGGGTTTATTCTGCACGAGGTAGTGAACCTTTCCTTCTAGAGCACGTTCCCTCTGAAAGTTGTAAGCAAATAGTTTGGCTACCTCTATAGGCCTGTCCACTCCTTTGAATTGATATCTTGTTGCAATCTCAGCTCACACACCTGTCAAAATGGCTCGTACCACGCTCTCTTTCTATGCCGTTTGCTTCATCCTAGCCCTCACGGGCTCTGCTTTTCCTGCCAAGCGCGCCGACCCTTCCTCGTCTGCCAGTGCGGTTGCCCCCAGCGGCATGACGAATTTTGCCTACGATGCTGTGAAGGTGAGCTATACGCTGAATACGCCTGATGGGCCGGTGATTGATAGGACTCAGTCCGCCACCCACATGGCGCAGGACATCAACAAAGAATTCTATGACGATGATGAGACTGCGAAGCCCACGCCCATCGATATTCACCCTGTTCATCCCACGCCTTCCAGCAGTGGGACAGCAACCAAGTCTCTAAAGGACGTTTACAAAGAGCAAACTGCACAGAAAGTGCATGATCTCGAGGAGCCCTCACCCTCGCCTAAGCCGAAAACCAACACCAAGGCTGAGGAGCCTCAGACGGAGCCTTCAACGGAAGAGCGACAGCAAAGCGAGCCTGCTCCCACTCCTACTCGCACGGAGCAGCAGCCCGCCAGCAGCTCCTCCGCAGCTCCAGCCGCTTCTAGCTCTCCTGTTCAGAAAGCCGACCCTGTCGGTGATATCCCCATTATCGGCGGTCTCCTGAAGGGAGTGCTGTAGATTTTGTACCGGGAGTACTGTATTGAGTCACGGATTGTTGGGGCAAGTTAGAAGTCATGTTTCTGAACATCTTATCTATACATCTTAATCAAATTATTAGCTCTCGTTTTCCATTTGACTAATTGGACTTTGCTTGGTGCATAGAGGCGCCTTGAGACCCCGTGTGAATAAAAGCTGAACAATTTAATATGTGCTCCAGTGCCTATTGGAGAATCTGATCCATGTAGCAAGATGCTTGAGTAACTTAGTACACTGTAGCTAATGAGTAGGTGCAATTCTTGTCTGCAAGAGGTCATTCTTGGAATTCTGTTATAACCCTCAGGTGCCGAGTTAGGGCTTATATGCAAGATATCACCGCCTTGATCATCAGCTTATGGAAGAACGGTTATGCATGAAGATTGTGTTCATGGTTCTGAAGTCTTGTGCAATCGGCTGGCCTCCAGCATAAGTAAGGATTATCATACATAGTTGCTGCCAATAGCTGCCTAAACCGAGCAAACCACGTATATGGGACCCTAGCATACACGGATGATCCATCACTTACACATCTGGGAATCCTCCAATAACGAATAATAGACCTCTAGCATTGCGAGTCAAGCGCTCGTTAATGACCCAGTCTATATTTTAACCCGGTGGCTCACCCAGGAGTATTGCCAACTGACATACACAGACCGCGGCATCCAGAAGACCTGCCTGCGAGGGTAATAGTTGGATGCAGTGGCATTTTAGGTCACCCGTTGTATTGATAGTGAGATAGTAAGTGCCCATCATTTCTAGCCAGGGTCATGAGCTCTTATTTTGGTTTGCTTTCTGCTGCCCTTCGTAAAGACCAGTGTAATACCCTGCAAAGTACCAGGACATCATAAGGTTCTTCAGTCCTTCATCTTGGACTAAGGCATACACTAAATCAGCCTATATAGCGGCATATGGATGCACACTCTCTCACCTTGCGATAACATTTCCTGAGGCATGGCGGCTCCCAAAAGATTGGGCCCAGCCGTGTTATTCGTTCCTTGAGCAGGAACTTCTGGGCTGTCCGCGTTCTGAGTCAAAGATCAGTTGCCCTGTTATAAATTAAGTACAGCTACGACCACATACTTGCGAGACATCCGCCCGTGGAATGTGCTGAGCCTCAGCGGATGCCGCTACTGAATCGATTGCCGGTTCGTCAACATCGGCCTCCATGTGGTCAACTTCTTGACCATCCTCCTGGACTACCTGTTTATTTTCAGCGTCTTCAGCATCCCTCAATACATCCTCGACATTCTCCCCTTTGGCGTGGATGCTATGGTAGAGCTATTCGGTGGTGTGTTAGAAGTGCATATCACGTGCGCCGGTGTTCCAGAGGGAGCAGAAGGTACCTTGTATTCTTCTACTGCTTCGTCCCAACTCTGTACGAGCGCAGAGTCATCCCAGATTTCTTCTTCTGTCAGTGCCTTAGTCGAATTCTTGTTCTTCCCCATGGCATCTACTTCACCTTAGACAAAAAAAAGGGGAAAGAAGGGCAGTTTTATTGAGGACGACTTGTTGTGGTGCCAGTGAAAGGTAAATCGATAAGACTAAGACTGAGACGGAAGCTCACCGCTTGGCGTTCCGTCGGAAGAAAGAAAAAATACGTGCAAAAAAAAAGTTTCCGCACCCTCTTACTATCAACAGGTTTGGATTGTAGCGCTCAACCACAGCCTACAATTTATTAATCCACGTCATAATGGCCCCAGATAAGAAGGATAAAAAGCGCAAGGGTATGTTGCCCTTCCATTTCGCTCAGACATCTCAGGTCGGTGGCCGTACCGCTTACTGACAATGTCACAGCTGCCGCCGCTACTGCCGCCGCCGATTCTCCCGCAAAGAAGACCAAGAAGGTTGAGGCCAAGCCCACCGAATCCACAAATGCAAGCCCCAAGCCTATTCTGAAGAAGAACAAGGGAAATGATGCGGAGAAGCCTGCTGCAAAGTTGAAGGTCAATGGCGAACCGACAAGGCAGGTCAAGCCTCGCAAGCGCGCTGCCGATTTCCTCAGCGACAACGACGACAGCGAGTCGGAGAACGCTCCTAAGACCAAGGTCGAGACAGAGAAGAAGTTGAGCAACAAGAAAACTAAGAAGGCGGATGGTACAGCAGCCCCCGCTCCCAAGGAGAAGACCACCAAGGCCAAAGCAAGCACCAAGGCCAAGAAACCAGAGCCTGTCACAGAAGAGTCTGACGATGGGGAGATGGATGATGAAGAGTCTGCCGCATCTGGCGCTAGCGCAAGTGAAGATGAGGAAGAGGATGACCGGACAGCCGCGCTCATTAGGGGCTTCGAGAGCAGCGGGGATGAGGACGAGTCCGGGGATGAAGGATTTAACCCCGACCAACCCGTTCCTAAGATTCCTGATTCTAAGAAGGCCAAGAGAAAGATCTTGAAGAAACAGAAGGAAAACAAACAAGAGGCAGAGGAGCCAGGTACTGTATACGTCGGGTGAGTGTTCCGGGCCTTACTCGTTTATTGGTGAATTAGGTCTAACCAGCCACTTTACAGACGTATTCCGCACGGTTTCTACGAACATCAGATGAAGGCTTACTTCTCGCAATTTGGCGAAATCTCTCGTCTGCGTCTTTCTCGGAATCGCATTACCGGCCGCTCGAAGCATTACGCTTTCATTGAATTCACCTCCGCCTCTGTGGCGAAGGTTGTCGCTGGGACCATGGATAACTATCTGATGTATGGTCATATCCTGAAGTGCAAATACGTGCCCCAGGAACAATTGCACCCAGAGCTCTGGAAGGGCGCCAACAGACGGTTTAAGCGAACCCCCTGGAACCGAATTGAGAAGAAGCGACTTGACAAGGCCAAAACAAGAGAGCAGTGGTCGGAGCGCATCGATCGCGAACAGAAGAGACGGCTCGCCAAGGCTGAGAAACTCAAGGCTCTGGGCTACGAGCTCGAATTACCCCAGTTGAAGAGTGTCGACGAGGTCCCTATTCAGCAGGAAGAGAGTAAGACGATTGAGGCTTCGGAGACAGTATTCGACGAACCTGTCAAGGCTATTGAAGCGCCAAAGGAGGAGGAGAAAAAGGTCGCTGATGATACCCCAAAGAAAGCTAAGAAGGACAAGAAGAAAGGCGCACAATCAACCGACCAGGGGACACCAAAGGAGCAACCCAAGAAGGAGATCCCTGCAGCAACTGCTTCGCCTGCCACCAAGGCTGGAGCAAAGGCTAAGAAGGCGAAAAAGACCACGGCCAAGGCGTAAATTCTAGTTTAAAATTCTCTGTAACTTTCATAGCATAGATTATGTTTACTCCATTGCCTTGGGACAAAAAAGCGGCTGTATGTTTTATATTCCTAGTCTAAGTCTAAGTCATTAGTTAA
The DNA here is from genome assembly GCA_009193525.1 of Aspergillus sergii. Taxonomy (NCBI): domain Eukaryota; kingdom Fungi; phylum Ascomycota; class Eurotiomycetes; order Eurotiales; family Aspergillaceae; genus Aspergillus; species Aspergillus sergii. Next base: position 23,346 of record ML741863.1, on the reverse strand, counting down.
AAATTCCCATTATCGAAAGAAAAATGGTGATATCTTCCAGCAGCGCTTCTTTCTTCTACCCGACACACAAATTCTGGCCCAAAGTAAAGGATATGATTGGCTGTTCAGCATATGTAACACGTGATTACACTAGCCCACAGAAGGTTTAGTGGAGCCACTTCCATCAGCCGAAAGACTAGAAAAAAAGCCCCAGCGGAACTTTTCGCTCTCGAAATCTTTCTCTCTCTCCAACTTCTCGCTCAAAGGATCGCATTCAAAGCTCACACACAGAATATTCCTAGCGGGATATTCTCCTCTCACCAAAAGAGGTAATGGCTTTGGGAGAAAGTCCCCGGACATCCTGACCTTCATATCGGTCAGGCATTGCGGAAACGCGCCGCCATAGAAGCAATTCGATAGCGGCTGACTGCCCTATTCCCTCCCGGTATCCTGTTTGTATCCGACGCCTTCAAGGTGGAAACAATGGTGGTATAACTGGGTGCCGGAGAGGGGTTTATCTGGGTTGCCATTCGTCGTGTTTGGATAGTCATGCGATTGCCTGGTTCCCTTGCAGGAACTGGGTAACTCAATGGGGCTCATTCTTGAGGCGAGGAGTTCACTTCTTTTTTATCTTTCAGAGTCTGTAGCTTATGGTAAAGCGGTGCACGGAGTCGAGCACAGAAGCCCTGTCGCAGGGGCCGGACTCCCTTGTTTACATCTTGTTTTGTTGTCTCCTTCACTGTTCGCATGATGATATACCAATCATAGAGTCAAGCCCTGAAATCCCTACTACGGTAAGGGGTTGTTGACGATAAACGATTGTTTTCATATCTGAAGAACATCATTCTTGTACACTATTAGATAGATATCTTATTCTAAACAGAATAAACTCTTGGTTTTCTTTTACATTCTCATGCAACCCATAATATGTAACATGGCAACCGTCAATCATTGCGTCTTTTGAACCGTGGCAACCGGAGTAGGTCGTGCTGTCTGCAGAAACATCGACGTGACCATCTCCGCCGTAACCGAAACCGTTGTCGCGCACACGCTGTTCCAAACATGAACGCTCACCGACCCCATAGGAGCTCGGGGAAATGACAGAATCCATTGCACGTAGTAAGGGATCCACGCTTCAGGTAACGCAAAAACGGGCGTCTTCGAGTACCAGAATTGAAGGAAGATTTTCAAACCGTTCGTGCTAAGCCACCGGGCGATCTTGACGCTCCAGTCGAAGGAGCTCTTCTGTGCCATGAGCGTTTTGTCTGTAGGTGTGGTATTTTAGTTAGCCTCAGCACTAGTTATGGAGGTGTGGCTCAAAGAGAATGTAAAACAAGAGGGTTGGAGACACGTCACATACTCAGCTGTTCGTATTCATCCATGGTTTTATCATGTCGACGCCTAAGCTTAGCCCACTTTGCGAATTCATCCTGAGAGCTAGTGTTGTTCATGTCTCGTTTCAACTCGAGGGCTTCGCGCTTCAACCGGCTCTGTTCCCGCGCATTCTTCGAAGTCGATGTGGGTAATTTCAGGTAGAGGAGCCATAGCTAAAGGAGAAAAGCCTTGTCAGTCAAGGAACAATTGATCAAGGTGGCAGTTAAAGTGGTTTGGACCGTGTGACTGGGTGTAGCTTGATCAGGAAACGTTAGGACGTACCAGGCTGTCAATCGTGCTTGCGCCAGCAGTATTCACCACATAAATGGCAACATGAAGAAAAAAGATTGTCCAGATCAGGGATAGCATCGTGAAGCGTGTAGTTTAGGTCGTGGTAGAGAAGTATGGCTGACAGAAGGAACTGACTGCACAGCTACTTTTTGGTTTGTGGGAGACCACAGCACCCACATACGCTGAAGAGATAATCAGACCTGCTCCGTGCGATCTTAAAATGACGAAAACCCCAATTGGCGGGTTGAGGTCAGGAGACAAGTGGAAGAAGAGTAAAAAGGAGAAACCGGGCACAGAGTCGGAGAGGTCGTGGAACAATGAACTCTCGTAACTTGGATGACGTTGTCATGTTGGCCTCGCTCTCGTTTCTGCCCCATTTAATCCGTCGGCGGCGTTTCTGCCCGCCTTTCAACACAGCATCTAATTGTACCCGCCTGAAACTACCACACAAGGCCATTGTCAACGCCATGATAAATGACGGTTGACTAGTTCAATGATGGGACAGATTGAAACATCCCAATGTCCTCCTCAGACAGTGCGTTCCAAGAACTCGCCCGAATCTTTTCCACCAGAAATAACCGCATTCTTGAGATCGAGATTCTCCCGCCAGCTCTTGGTCCCCTGCTCCAAGACGAATGCTCCGTAGGTATAACAAAGAAATACCTAGTTCAGTCGTTTGTGGTTGCTAGACGTATATTCTTTGAGAAGTCGAGGTCCAACTTCGAATGTGGATCTCCACGCGCGATACCCCAGAACGAGAATGAGAGCGTAACGCACGGCGCTTCGGACGCGATCCTCGAGGACCTTCTAGTCTCAACAGAAATAATCTTGTTATTCGACTGCGAGCATATTACAGCATGCAACTGGAGACGCGGACGGCTGGACGCCCTCAACAGACGCCATGATTTTTCCTCCGACGATCCGGGGCCGCTTATCCAAGCTCTAGAAAACGAGCTCACCCTGATGACAACTTATCTCTGTTCGCCCTTGCACCGGCATACAAAATCCCCGACGTTATGGCAACATCGATTATGGGTGCTAGCTCGGTTACTCGAAATACGCGAGGTGGGAGCGAGACGAGCACACTTCGTCAGCCCGTTCGAAGAAACAAACCAACAACAGAAGAGTAATGTTGACTGGTTAAAATCTGAGCTAGCTATTGTCCATCGGGCCGGAGAACTACACCCACGGAACTATTATGCTTTTAACTACATGAGACAAGTGCTCGGCGTCCTTTCCGATACGACAAAAGCCCGGCAAAGTCCTTCTGCGTTGGCTGAGTCAATCATTGATTTGGCGCTGCCTTGGTGCTTGGCCCACCCTTCAGATGTATCCGGGTGGACTTTTATGCTCTATCTTCTGGAAGTTGTTCCGAAAGGAGATCTTCATCCTAATATTGTTAAGAAGGTGGTCGGCTACGCTTTAGATGTCGGGTGGGAAGGCGAGAGCCTCTGGACTTTTGTGGACCTGTCTGTTAAGTCGCTTGGTCTGGAGGAAACGGTCAGAAATACGCTGCAGATGATTCCGGGGACCTCCTATACTACTATTTCTACGGTTCAAGATGAATCGACAAGGAATACAGCTCTGCCGGCGCGGTCTTGGAAATCTTGGCTGACAATGGCGAGGAAATACTGGGATAGCTGCAATCAAGTTGCCTAATAGACCTATAGATCCAAAAACACCATACGCTACCCACGTCCGGGCCGTGGCGAGATGCCACCAAATGTTGAGAATTTTAATGTTTTAAGCAATGGGTATGATTAATGTAATCTCTCGTGCCTTCGTGATACGTCGCTCTGGGTACGAAGAATGGAAACTCCTCCGCGTTCGAATAACGCCTCGCTAGATATAATGCTCTAATAATATGCGCCAATAGCCCCAACTTCCCTGTATAGTATCCAGTGTATAATATGAAATAGCCCGCATAGATCCATAATTCCCGTCACATCTCTCAACATATGGCATCTCTCCAAACACATGCGCTCCGGCAAATATGGTTATAATCCAGAAAAAAAAAGCGGACGTTGCTCGAGGGATATATCATAAGAGGACGTTCATTGAAGCGAAGGGGGTAGTATATGCGATGGATCCAAGCAAATACTGGTCATTTCTTTTTATCGGATCCGGTTTTCGCTGCGTCGGCTAATTTCAAACACCGGGAGTTAGTGAATGATAGGCGAACAGAATGATGCTGTGGGCGGATTGTGTGTCACCGGTAGACAGAGTGGAAAATACTCACCATTTGCCTGCTTCCTTCGCATGATCTCGGCATCCGACTCCTTTTTCTGCTGGAACTGCGTCCCGGACAAATTGTTGGCTGCTTTCTAGACATGGTGTTAGTGAACACCTGACAGTGGAGATCTGTAGTAGTGGGATGTAATTCTGTATAAAAAATATCATTTACCTTCTTTGATGCTTTTTTCTGGTTCTTGATGCGATCTTGGTCTCTCTGGTTTCCGCGGGTCATCTTGATCGATGTGAATTTTTTTGGTCTTGGCTCCTTCCCTTTTGTTTGTGGCTATATAATTATTTTCTTTATTTATTTATATTATTGATTCCTTGTCTGCGGAAGCTGTTGGGATGGGGATGAGGAAAAGGGGGTCGCTTAAAAGATAACGGGGAAAAAAAAAGTTTGCTTTTAGGAACTTCCAATACTATCTACTCGAGTAGGACTTTGAAAGTACAAGGGTCATGGAAGGTTCCGCCGGTATCCATTTAATCCTATTTAACCAACAGTCTGCAAAGCCACCAGGCCTCCGCGCCGAAACAACACCAAGTCAACATTGCTAGTAGCCAATATTCCATCGAAATGTATTTTATTCAAGCTGGTCAAATTACATTGGCTCGGAGGATTGGCCTTCACAGAGGAGATGTTCCGTTTCGCATGACCCATTCATATTTTTTTTTTTTTTTAGAAATTATAATATATATATATATATATATACTATGTGTAACTGACTGGTTTCCCCTTGAATGGTGGCTCAGTATATCTCACTCAGCATCAACCCAATTCCATCTGCTGAAGGAGGTTCAGGATAGACTCCCAGGCCGCTGTGACGTGCGAATATTTATCCCGGGCTTCCTGAGCTTCTAGAAGCATGCTTATAGCCTTGTCTGCGCCACACCATTCCGACAGTGTCCCGATAGATGTCAGAGTGTTCTCGTTGAAAGGCCCCAGTACTTGTTCCTCGTCATTCGTCGTCTCGACCAACAACTGGATTGCCTCTGCTTCTCGGCCATGGCGCTTTAGGATCATTGCCACAGAGTATTTGCATTTCAATGTGAGACGATGGCGCTGGCCTAGCTTTTGAATGCTTTCTTTGAACAGTTCCCTCTCGAGAGTTTCGGACTCTCTCACGAGTCCCTTGTTCCAATATATCGTTGCCAGTCTCTGTTTTCTGGCCAGCATATCATATGGGGCCGATTCCTGTTTTCCAGCTTCTTCTATTACTTGTATGAGTAGTCCTTCTGCTTTGTCCCATTCTCCAATTTCTGTATAAATGCCTGCCAAGTTGCTCTTGCTTTGGAGGCAGAGGGAATGATTCGGCCCTAGAGCGCTCTCGATTGTCCGAATAGTTTCGATGCTCAAGTCTTCTGCTTTTTGAAATTCTCCCTGAGCTCTATACAACTGAGCCATGGCGCCAGCGCTCAGCCAAGTGACTTGGTGCGCCGAGCCATAATTTTTTCTCCTCCAACTCCAGGAACGTCGTATCAGAACCTCTGCGCTTTCCATTTTCCCTAGGTCAAGGTAGAGAGCCCCTAGGCTAGCCATAGCGTCGATCGTGCTGTCATGTTCCTCCCCAAAGTTTGACTTTCTCTCTTCTAGAACTTCCACTCTCAGAGTCTCTGCCTCTTGGAGTCGGCCAAGGTACTCATAGGCCGAGGCTAGGTTTGCCATACTAGTTAAAGTAAGATTGTGGCGTGGCCCCAGCAGCTTTTTCCTTGTTTCGACAATATACATATCCAATGCTTCTGCCTCTGACCACCTTCCCTGGTTTTGATATGTCGATGCCAGGCTAGCCATACTCTCCAAGGTCTCTGGATGATCCCTACCAAAGCACTGCTTCTTCTCCTCCAATATCAGAATATCTAGTGCCTCGGCCTCATTACAGCGGCCTTGTGACCACAGGTAATAAGCTATACCTTCTTGAAGATACAACCTTCTCTTCTTCAAGTCCTCTCCATGCAGTTCTGAAATAAACCTGAGGGTTGACTGGGCATGAGGCAGATAAACTCCGCAAATACTCCAATTCTCGAAGTTGGCATCAGGAAACGCCTCGGCAAGGATATCCATAGCCTGAATGGCCTTCTCCTCAAAGTTGTCCTCGATTATCAGCCATTTACGTATCACTAGTTGCACCAACCGATGCAACGAAAAGCTGTCTTTGTCCCTGCCAGGGGTTATAAGGGAGAATGCCTTCAATGTGCCTAGGGTCTTGACGAGATCCAGTGCCTTCTTCAATTGTTTTTGAAGCAAACTCTTAGGAATATGATAGTGGTCAAAGAAAGCAAGCAGTGATAAGACCCCAATGGCTGTGGTGTCTCGCTCTTTAATGTGGTTGATGGAGACCATTAACGTCGTAGCAAGGGCATTTGGGACCTCCGTATCCCTCCCTAAAGTTTCAAATGGTTCGCATAATAAATCCATTCGAGTGTCGTCGCTGTCATTGTATAACTCGATATATTCACCCAACGTTAGTGCGTTCTCCTGTATGAAAGACATGGCTTGTACTATCGCAAGCGGCAGATTCTCTAGTATTTCAGCAAGTTCGTCTACTTCGGAGTCCTCAGGACACTGTTCAGTCGCAGCAGACTTGATAAGGGATGCTGACTCTGCCTCCGTCATAGAGACGACCTCAATAAGATTATGCGCGCAACTTTTGGTGAATCTAACCCCTGCCACACGATCTCGAGTTGTGATGATAATTGAGCCATGGGAGCAATCAGGGAGGTAATCCAAGATTGACAGATGCTTATGTGCTTGCGTTGCTGTTCCTAACTTGCCTCCTTTGATATTGCCCTCTGACGTGAGCAACGAGGCTTCGTCCGCATTATCGATAATGAGTAGCCACTTATGATGCTGCTTCTCTAGCCACTCTCTCACACGCATCGGTCTGTCAGAATCTCGATTATCTACTTCAGGAAGAACGCCACATGCGTCAAGAATATCACAGTATCCTTGTTTAAACCGGTCGATACTGCTGGCATGGACCCAAAATACAGATGCCTCAGGGTGCTCTGTAGTAAATCGGTAGGCAAATTCAATAGCTATATGTGACTTGCTGTTGCAGTTAGTCTGACGTTCAGCGATCGTGTCATACAGGAACTAACCCAACACCCCCAAGTCCATATAGGGCGATTCGGTTATGAAGCAATCCGAATGAAGCAAGACAGACTCCCAGACTCTCAAGGATAGGCCCCCGGCCAACAAATCCAGGGTTGCGCGAGTACGGTAGAATGACTATCGCAAAGATCCGGTATTAGCAGCCGTCGCAATATCTTGCATGATTAACATACAAAAGGTAGCGTTAGCTTTTTCTGCAACATATGTAGACCCTGAAGTACTGAAGCTTCTTAACGACGGCTCAGTTACTGATGCGGCAAGTTCGACAATCAGCGAAGAGACACGTCTATAGTCATCATCATCTTCGCTCGCAAATCTGCAAATAGATTCGTGATCAGCGTCCAAAGCCACTACCGTCTCACGAGAATCAGGCAGACCAAGAGTTGCTGATCTCATTTCCACTATCTTATCACAGATCAGCAGTGTCCAAATATTACATAGCACGAGGTAGCAAACACACTAGTCCAAAGTTCTTCAACGGTAAGGTCTCACAGAAATTCAGATATCGGTACTTTTCAAATAACTGTTGAAAGTTCGACGATATTTCCCTGGCATACAAGTCGTCGCTTTTGAGGGCATTCATAAAAGTATTTCTCGGATGCCTTAGGATAGCTCTCACAATTTTAGCGAATACGTCCCCTATAGGTGCTAAGCGAGATCCTTGATGAGGGGTCCCAAAAAACGCTATGCCAATCGTTGATGCACCAATAGTTTCATATGATATACCAAGTCTCGCTTGTACGAGTGACTGTTGGTGTCAGCTTTGACGTGGGCTTTAATTTGACATGGATTGAATACCTCCTTGACTACAATTCCCCCTAGACTGTGAGCAATAAATAGGATAGGCCGATATTCACAGGTCTTTCTCTCTAGACCTAGTTGAATAAGAAGATTTCGCGCCTGCTCTCGCACGCCAGCTGAAGAAGACTCAATGCTAACGTTGGAATTATAACCGAAGAGCATTATCCTGGCGCGTGGAAGCTGGTTAGGGAGGAAATCCCGAAGCCACAATTTCCCATTGGACTCCCAAGTCCGCTCCGCATGGTTTGACTTGTTTTTAGGGTTAAGGCCATGGACTGCAACGACACTAACTGTTGTGTGAGCTATCTATTCGCTTGTTCTTGATCATGATTTCCTACTCAATATTCGGCTCGTTGCCAGGGACCAGAGTACGGAGAAAGTTTCTCGACTAGTAAACTATCAGATCAGGGAAGGGGGTTTATTGACGATGACTGCAGAGTGCATCTTGTGGGAACATACCATCGTAGTACTGTGCAGCAGCGCTCATTCGAGAGGACTAGTGCACACAGAAAGTGAGGAGCGAGGGAGCCACCCCTGGATTATGAGGAGCATCATCTCTTTATGAACAAAATCAGGGATTAGATTAGACAACTCCAAGATCGAATGGGTTGGTTCAAGGTTAGAACGAGCTATCCAGGTATATGTGCAGTGCCACCACTTGGGCGGTTAGATCGGATGGGCGATTGGGTGAACAAATAGTGCCCTAATGCACCTGTGGAAGATGCACCCTGCATCATCTTAACGATGATCCCATAAGGTAGTGGGGTAGTCCTAAAAATAAAGAATGGAGTGGGCGCTTAACCCTTGATTATATTTTCTAGTCAGCTCAGTGACAGGACTCAATGAGAGTCGCATGCCAAGCAGGGAAGGGTAATGATGCTCGCAGTTTAAGCTGGATGGGAAGTGCCCGCGATCAAAGCCAATCTTCTTTTCAGGCCTGGGACTCTGTAAGTACGGTAAATATCGGGCGAGTATGTAAGTCAATGATTGTGTTTCCCCTATGTATAAGGCAGCGCTAAAGAAATCTCCTGGGAACACCAACCAAAATCCAACGGAAGCGCCGAGTAGTCGCTGTTGAAAAGTTAATGAAACACCGAGCTGCGATGGGAGACAAAGAACTCGCAACAATTTGCGCCAGGATGAAGATGAATGGACATTGTCGCTCAATAGAACATTGAGCGTGTTTCAGGTCCGACTCCTGCCTATTGTACCTATTGTCGCTGTCTGACAATACGCTTGGGGTTCTTTCCTGACATTTTGTGGCGCGCCAGAACTCATCAACAAGGCTCCCGGGGCAATGTCCTGGTTGAGTTATGTTGATTTAATTTCTTCTTTAACCCTCAGGTTAACCTTGACCTTGTCGCTCTTTCTTTCTCTACCCCTTTCAGTATCCGAACACAGTCTGCTGCTGGTCAGTCCTCAGAGTCGCTTTCCCACCTTCCTTATTATCAATTTCTCTCTTCAATCTCACTCGAGTACCATTTTTCGAATACATTGCTATAAGGATCCTGGAATAGCTTTGCATAAGTTTGGACGGGCAGGTACAGCCGTATTTTCTTCATTATAATACTACATTCACGATGGCTTCATTGAAAGAATCCTTGGCAGGTCCAGGTTTTGTGATTCTTAATGCGATTCGGGTCTTGAACATAATCGCCTTGTTAGATATCATCGCCGCGTGCGCGGTGATGCTGGTGAAAATCTCGCTGCTGAGCAGCTTTTTTTTCTTCGAGGCGGCATCTCATGTCATGACCGCCGGAGTTAGCAGTAAGTGATTGCGGCGCCCTTGTTAACAAGCTTCTTGGTCAGATTTTTAAATAATTATGATGACAGTAATCCTTATAATCTCCGAGCTCCCTTTCTTCCGCGGTTATTTTGATCACAACTGGCCCCTGTTGGGTCAGGATTCTGGGTTTATCACCCTGGCACTTGCGATGCTGATACTTGGAGTCTGTGTTTTGGGTGACTTAAATACGGAGGCTACAAGCCAGGAGTCCCTGGGAACCTCGTTCTGGCAAATTGTTCTCTCTGCCGGGATATTGGCTATGGTTATGAGCGCTATTAACCTGGTCGCGGTAAGCTTTCTTCACTGGATGTGGTATAGGGCTTACACTGACCGAAGCCAATGGAATCGCAGAGCTTTGTCTTCGCTGACCGCAGTAGCGGTGTCACTGCACGCCATGTCCGGGTATATGGAGCAGTTGCACCACAGAAAGTGGTCAAGCGAACTGACAGCCAACGGTCGTTTCAGCTCTGCATGAAGCGAGAAGATACGCTGCCAAAGTACAGTACAGAGTCGACCCCAAGGAGACAATCTGCCATACCTCGATTTCCGCTGAAAATAAACCGACCGGTGAACACGGATGACGCAGCGTCATCAAAATATTCGAGAGATTCATCAGGAGTTGCTATCCCCAACTTGGCCCATCATCCGGCGATGCAGTCTGGGCATGTTTAATCCTTTTGGGCCAGATGACTAAAACCTCTGGGTTAAGCGGATGAATGATACCTTTGAATTTTGTTACAAAGCGTGGATTGTTTTTAAAAAATTAGCGACCGAGTTCATTTGGAATATCATGCGTTCTATACTGCTTCTTCGCTTTTTGAAGTGTTCCTCATAGCTTGCTGGTGCTGTACCTTTCGGGGTTCATGATGTTGTAGTAATGAAATGATAAGGGACCATGCGAACACGATAGGACTTAGGTATCATGTGTAGGTATGGATATGGCTACACCGTTCTGTCCATAGTATGAGGTACGTCCAAAGTACAAGTTTCATTGTGTATACTACCTACTACTTTACATTCATTGTCGACACTGGAATCTTATTGGTAGATGACAACCGCCGCTTGGCGCCCGCCACCGATAAGATCGACCGAAAGGGCGTTTATGACACCTGAGCTTCATCTCTTTCGAATTGTCGTCGGGCGATGCGACAGCCAACGCTATACGACAAATTGGAAAGATGGTGGAACTAGGAATCTCTTTTGGAACGTATGTATTCCAGACATCTGGGAATGATAGTATTGACGTATTTATTGGCTGACACTGACCTATCATAGCATCAAATCTCTCTTGATCTTCTTCGCACCGATCATTTTACCTCGTATCGTCAACTTCTACCGGAGTACGCGAGTCGCATTAGCATCACGTCCAGCGCCTCGGGCTCTCCCTCAGAATGCATCGCGTGCACTGAATGTTCTCTTCTTTGCGATCATTTTCTTCTTACTCCTTAGCCTACCGTTTAATCCCCATGCGCCGGGCCCAAACATCTTCACTCTGACACGCTCACGCCTTAATACCCCAACGGACGTCGTATTTAATCGGCTGGCGCGTTATAGACCAGAGAACACGTTGACAGACGCAGACACACTACTACGGTCTAAGTTTACGTCGCTGGGGGCCAGAAAGGTGTACCTACGTTTCGGGCCAGAAACGTTGACAGGATGCCAGTTCTGCTCGCTTGACAATATAAACACCTACCTCCTATATTATCTTCCCTTCCACACACTACTTCCACATCTCTTCCACATGGTGATAGTTGGTTTGGTTACGTCGGCACCGTTCGCAGGTCGAGAGGCGGCAGGCTGGCGCAACAAGTTCACGATGGCGGGCCTCGCTCTGGCTACCCTAGATGCTTACATCGTATTTACTTACGATCCAGTGCAGTCAGCATCCGCTGCTGTACGGGCTGGTATCAGTCCGCCATCGAGTTTGTACCATCAGATCACCCTGTTGCGCCCCTTGGCGTTTGCGATCTTTGACGGCATCTGCTCTTTCTTGATTTACGTGACGGCCACCCACCGTTTCTTCTTCACCCCTCCCTCCCAAGCGGAACAAGTGGATCAGTTGGTGGGCTCATCCCTGTCGGCTCTGTCTGGAGCCACTGCGAAGCTCCACGCCGTGAACGTGGCTCGCAATGCGGTTGTCAGGGACAAAGTGTTGAAAGACCGAGATGATGCATATTGGCGGGCAGTTGTTGCGATGAACGCGGACACCACTAAGGCCGACGGTGGAGGTCTGTCGACTAATATCTGGGAGGAAGAAGAAGTAGTGCGAGCTATGTCGCGAGCGATGGCAGGTGAAGGAGGAGTCGATTTGGCCAAGCTGGGTGTTAGCGCGGCGGAATATGTCAACGGAGTGACGGCCGACTTGGATAATGATACTGAGCCTCGCGAGAAATCATAGTATTTGTTGTAGATATTCCATAGTTAAATCCGCCATATAAATATATGCACATTATTATTTTACCACCGACATTATGAAGAGTGGAATGAAATACAACGAATAGCAAGTTTAAACCTTAAAATTTGCATCACGATTATCCATGCTACGTAGCTGGTCTGGCAACACTCCCCGCATCGCCTTGAGAGGAAGAGAGGGTCAGGTGGTTTCCCTTAGTGCAGTACTTTAAAACCCTAAATTCCAAATGATGGGCCGTTCACTATTCCTCCAGGGTCGTAGCACTAGACGTTAAATAACCAGATGACCCGAACAATCGTACATTAGTCGTGGACCAAGCGAAATGGAACAGCCTCTAGAAAGAGCGTGTGTAGAGAACGACGACGACCATTGGGGAAAGCCGTGCGGAGGTTGGGAACCTTGAGGTGATGGGATTTTCACAGGCGGTGTACTATGGCACACTGGTGGTGGTACTTCCCTGATACCTCAGGTCTTTAGGTAGAGCCAGAGTAATCCCATGTACTGCATACGTAACTGGCTGTGGGCCGTCCCTCTTGTGAAACACTCCCCTCATCTCCCTCCTTCTCTTTCTCTCTCTCTTTTTATTTATTTTTATTTTTATTTTTTTCCCCCTCTACCTTTTATCGTTTAGGGCTTCCTCTCTATATTTCATTTCTCTTCTGGATCGAAAACGAGAATTTGATTCTCTTTCCTTTGGATTTTTGATCTATATATACTGGTTTGTCGAAGGGATATCTGAAAATAAATGATCCCGACTGGTCTGGCACCACGGTCCCGTCCCTAGATCTGCCTGAGACTCCAGGCATTCCAGCCCAGCCAAACCCAACAAAAAGAGGTACCCGCAGCGGAACCGCGGGTTCAAGTAACTACTGCTTAACCGCGACGGAACAGTGGTCGGGAACCACTCTCGCCCGCTTCTCTACCCTGTCCTTTCCATTTTCCTCTTTGTTGGTTCCGCCATTGGTGCAGAACAGTTATCGTTCTTGCTAGGCATTTTAGGATCCTTGATCCTCCAACACTTGAGTCTTCTCGTCATGACCAAAGAAGCGCCGTCGCAGTCGGTCACAGAGCTCAATGCCTGTGTTTCCACGGGCCACCGCCCTGCCGTGAAAGAAACCACGTTCCGAGAATGGGTAGTTGACAATCAAATCGGTACGTATGAATGATTCGAACCCATCCTTTGTTTGGCTTGCTTGCTCCTTCGACCGCCGTCTATGTGGTTTCTATGCGTGGGCTTCTAGAGAGGAGAACAAACAGTGGGATTGTCTTTGCTAACGGTCGGTTGATGTACAGGAATTTCATTGACAATCCTTTCCATGCTATTGGCCGTGCACCATCTCTACCCTTCTCTAAGACCTTACACCGCTCCGTTCTTCCAACTATCCTACTATCAAGCTTCTCAAGGCGTTTACGTTCAGGGATGGGATGATATTTACTTTGTCGCTAGTTCCGCGATCGCCTTTACGGCCATCCGGGCCATTGTAATTGACTGGGTTCTTCGACCAATTGCGATGCATACAGGACTGAAACGGAAAGCTTCAGTTCGGTTTGCCGAACAAGGATGGATGTGGCTGTACTACGCGTTCTTCTGGACTTTCGGCATGGTTCGTACCATTCCACTAATTGTGTGGTTGCTCCGGACACTGACCGTCGGTGTAGTACATTTGGTCGAACTCCAATCACTGGATGAATTTTGCCGCCATCTGGGATGACTGGCCTGCTCGCGGCGTCTCAGGCTCGCTCAAATGGTATCTCCTGGCACAGCTTTCATTCTGGATACAGCAGATTTTCGTCATCAACATCGAGGAGCGGAGAAAAGATCACTATCAAATGTTTACCCATCATGTCATCACCAGCACTCTGTTAACCTCCGCCTATATATACGGATTCTACAACGTCTCTAATGTGGTTTTGTGTCTGATGGATATCGTGGATCTCTTGTTGCCAGTACGTCCCAATTGATGTCTTTCTAAAGGTCCAGTATACTGACTGCATGGATAGACCGCAAAAATATTGAAGTACTTTGGTTACGAGCTGGCGTGCAACGTTGCCTTCGGTGTTTTCATGCTCACGTGGCTGATTACACGTCATATAATGTACCCTCTGTTGTGCTGGTCCATCTTCAGGGAGGTCCCCGCGAGGATGTCGTACGGCTGTTATTCCGGAACAACCGCCGAAATGATCTCGAACGATGGGTACCCCGATCAACTGGCCCATCTTTTCTACCCATTCTTGAACATCGATGGTCCTATCTGCATGAATCGCACCATCAAGTGGATCTTTCTATCCCTCCTGCTATTCCTTCAGGTGTTGTCCATCATCTGGTTCGCGATGGTCATCCGCGTTGCGGTTGGTGTTCTTCGTACTGGAAATGCAGAGGACTCACGCAGTGATGATGAGGAAGAAGAAGAGATGGAGATGAGAATCTCGAGCAAGGATGGCCCTAATGGAAGTGCGGCAAGTGCTGATGGCACCACTGCCGAATGGCGCCGATTGAATGGATCATCTACCGTACGCCCTCGCACACGTGGGCGGGTTCGACTCGGTGAGCAGAGCGATCGCAAGGCACTACTAGGCAGAATCGGATGCGACAAGCCAACCTAGTTGCGCCATGTTTCAATTTCGCAAATTTTCTTTTTAACGTTATCATGGGATTGATATGCAGCGATGCAGATATAAACGACTTAGCCAGTTTTCAAAAAAAAAGAGAGAACACACGTTTTCCACTGACTCACCATGCCCACCCCGGGCTTTCATCAGCAAGTTTCTATTTTTACGTTTGACACCATGGATTGGGTTGATCGTATAACGAGGCGTGAACGAGGATGGACCGTTTATGAGTTGCGTTTCCTGGACTTTATTTACATTTACCCTTGCCGGCATGTTATTGAATTATGTTTGTTCCACGGATCTTGGAAGTCTGATCTCGAATCTGTGGATGCTTTCCTTATTATTAATGGTTAGAGTGCAATCCAATACCCACCAAGTGATTTGAACTGGTTATCACGATATGACATGAATGTGTGTATGTATGTACGGCCGGATGTATAATAGATTCATAGACCCCACGCGGATGAGTCTTGTCAATTTACGGACGTCAACTTGAGAAGAAACATACTGGACCTGTTTGCAAACTATGCCAAGGTAATTTCTCCTATAGTGTTTATTAGGATACGTTTTCCGGACTATTGATCACTGGAAGTTTTTACACTACGTTCAAGTTCCAAGATTGTGGAATGCAGACTCCTCCTACCTGGACTGGTTACTCCACCCACCCTTCATGAACGCTGACTAGTAAATGCCTCAGGCACCCTTGCTTTTTGAGTCCGTGGCAAGGGATAATTAATTGATTAGTAGATCGAGTAAAAGCTATCACAAGGTTCAACTAATCTCTAGAGATTCATTCTTCCGCATATGCTTTGATCCCACACCGTTGTACATAGATTAAGCTATATATATCACCTTTTGAAGGGGCATGAACGTATCATTCGAAGAGTTGATGTTGGATGAAGTAATAAAAGGAGAGTATCCAACGCCTCTGCAGCTAGCAAAAGAAGAAAGGATGAACCAGAAAGATCCTAATGCAAGGCAATTTTTCTTTTCTCATGATATCCGTTACCGTAATCATACTCGTCATCATCATTAGCATCATGGGTTGACTGTATAGCAAACACTGCATTCAGGCCTGCTGGTCATGTAAGGATTGGTACATTTGTCTCCGGATATGGTGTGAAAGATCTGAGGTCAAAGTCCAGAATATCTTCGCGCATTTCGTCCTCGTTCCAGAAGTATTCGGCCGATCGCCGGCGTTTCTGCTGTCGAGCCGCGAGGGCTTCTTCATTGACTTGGTCTGTTCCAAGGGCACATTCTTGTTGAGTTAGAATGAAATCTATCAAGACTTGCCGGAGGCGGTCCCAGATTGTCCCGTGGCGTTTCCATTCCAGACGTTTGGCAATGCGGATCATTCGGGAGACGATCCAGCATCTCTCTCCTGCGTCGCAAGCATGGTCATTTGGATAGCCACCGTTATTTAGGAAAAGCCATAGTACGGAGGTAATGCTGGGGTTCGTATGAGGATTGAGCTTTTTTATCTCCAAGTCCAGCCAATCAAGGTACCGGTCGAAGTTGGAAGATGTTGAGTAACAATCGTATAACGCAACAGCGAGGAAGAAGAGACATGACATGCATGTAAATTCGTCAATGAAGCGCACATCCCGGATCCCATGGTCATAATCTGGGAGCATAGTGAGGATCGAATATAACTGGGTGCCAGGGCCAAAGCGCTTGTTGCGGTGACCAGTATTGCTAGATACCATGATAGAAGGTGATTCGAGTGCAGTGTATTCCAGCTCATGAAGGCGACGGAAAAATCTTAAGAAATCTTCACATGCCCGGAGTTGGTCACAGAGGCTTTCTGCACCTTCTTCTGTTGCGAAATGATGGGGGATAGCAATATGGAGGTCAGTGTCGACAAAATCAAGTCCAGCGGGAGGACTGTCAGGTAAGGTTCCAGACCAAGGTAGCGAAGTACCATATATCGCCTTTGGAGCGCAACTGAAGTCAACCCTGCACAAAGTTTAGTCGATGACTACATCGGGATAGAGGCTTAAAGCTGCTGTGAAGATTACCAGTATAAGACTTTCTCCAGGAAAGGGCTCGAGGCTCGCATTCCTTGCATCCCACCTCGATTCCTGATCATCGACGCCAATCCCCTGAAATGCATCCGTTCTATTGAAGCATCCTTCGACCATTTCTCTACGGTGTCAGCTGTTGGAATCAACAAGCAAGGATGAAACCTACCTCAATAACGGCCATAGTAGCCACAGCATAGATAGTCCCATCATGCTGACCCATAGAGTCTGCTTGGATGCGCTCATTCATTAGTCGCAGGGCTCGCATTTTGTGGGTGAGACTCTGGACAGATTCCGCCTTTCCTTCTACGCCCGCACGATGCTTGGAGGCAATGGCAAGCATGGCTTGAAAAGGAAGTTCATCATGTAATGCGAATTGTCGGAATATCTCCATTAATGGATTGTTCGCAATGGATTCGGCGAATTTATACATCATGGACGGATAAGTCACCACAACTTCAAATTGTAAGCTCCCAGCCATATCATAGAACAAAAACCCTATGAGAGCCTGGGCGTCCGCGGCTTCCACTACTCTCAATTCATACCAAATCTATGGGCAAACTCAGGGTGTGAGAGGATCAGGACTTACAGTGCTGGATCAACTCATGATCCACATGGCTAACTGAGATCGGGTAGCAGCTAAAGGGATCTCGCCTGCCTCCTTCTCCAGGAGACGCGCGAGGGTCAGACGTTGTGTATTCAGCAATTGGAGGAGAAGTCTCCTCCTCACGTTTAACCTTGTGCAGTTTTGGTATCAGTAACCGTGAGGGTCTTCTAGTGTGTTCTGTATTATTTTGATCCTCGGTCTTAGTCGGAGATTCTGCTTTGACCTTTGCATAAGTCTCCTCTTGTACTTCTTCCACGCGGGAAGAAGTGTCTGATACATGAGTGTCAGAGGGAGGACGGGTGGTCCAACCGCCAACAGGTATACGAGATGCCCCTAGGCGAGCAATGCTGTCCAAGCGCCGCTGATGCATATATTGACGCATAGCATGACGGCGTACCTGACGCCGAGATTCATTATCTGTAACTAACACGAACTCGAAGTTCCTGGACTGGGAGGCCTGCGGGCCCGTCCTGGGGGATTGGTTGTTCTTGGACGGCCCTGCTCCGTTGCTCGCATGATTACTAGCAGGCTGAAGTGCGTATTGGCCCGCTGAGCTAGAACCGTTTATATCTTGGAAGTTGACATCGGGCTTTATTCCGGGCCCAAAGTCCTTAGCACCCTCCTCCCCCATCGTCTCATGGTCCAGGCTCGGCCGGCTAAAGTTGGATGGCACAGCTCAAGCCGTGTGCTGGAAGCAGTTGAGTGGAGAACAGCTTGCCGGTGGGGAACGCCGCTCGTTAATCGGATAAGTAACAAACCTTCATCCCACACTGAGATCACTAGGGGCGGCATCCGAGATCCTGGTGCATATCAAGAGTGTCGTGTTGGAACCAAAACTTCCAATGTTGGCCGTCTCCCCGATTTCCCCTTTCGGTGCGTTGCCCCACCGTATCCACACGTGATTCATCCTTGCGCCTGACTCAGCAGCGTCTGTGTTTCTGCAATCCTCGTGAGATTCAAAGCCCTAGGTTGGGTGCCATGTTCATACAAAAGAAAAATCCTTTTCGCGTTTTAAATGCAGGAGAGTCGTGATAGCTAGGGATCATCATGCCCCATGCAGTGCCGTGTTGCTTGACATTAGCCTAAGAAATAAGCTCCACATTGCGAAGGAATCAGTTCCGCAGCCTCCCCATGGGGAAATCAGCTCTCGCTCTCATCCACTTTAGAGCTCTGGTATCAAAAAAACTCAATGTGTGAGACTCGTTCGCTGAGCTATTCTAATGATTGCCGAAAAAAAAAGTAATGTGAATACTAAGAGGCTCATTTTAGCCTTAACCATTCTGCCCCACAAAGAAAAGGTCCTGTAGAAAGGATCACAGTGTGAATATTGTTGTATCTTATCACCCGCAGCAACAGGGACAACACATAGTTTCAAAGCTATTTTGTTATGTGTTGTCTCATCCACCCGGCATCCTTTGACCTCTCCGCTTAGTGATGGGCCACGAACGCTGTTATCCAGTCCTCGGAAACGCCACAGTATCCATCACGTTTGAACCTAGTTCACTTATTATACTCGAAATTGATTCACTTGGCGCGAAGGCATTCATCTAGGTGCACACAGCGTAAGTAGCTCGACTTTGTGTATTGGAAGCGAATATATTTATCCACCGCTTTCTCTAAGTTTTGCCAAAGCTGCCAATATACCATCACTCATTCCTTCCTGCTGAGCAGCTTTGTCTGGATGGACACGTTCAACGAGGTTGCCCTGAGACACCACATGCACGCCTTCTGGTTCTGCTGCTAATATTGCCTCTTCATCCTCATCATGTGCATTCACTGAGATTGACATTTTGGTGTTTCGACTCGTAGGCTCGTTGTTCTTTTGACTATTTAAGTCTTTTGCAGGTGCCGCTGTTTTCTTCGATGCTTCCACCCTAAAGTCTTCTCTCACCGCACTACACCACTGCCGAACTTTCTTTTCACCCCAGCCGGGTACAGCGCTGATCTGTTCTGGCTGCGCGTTGATAGCATTTTGCAGACTTCCAAATGTGGAGATGAGACTCGCCGCATCGGACTTATTTATGCTTCTGGGAGCCGTGACAAATTCAATAAGTGACTCCTTATACGACTGCGCTTGCTGGGTGCGGATTGCAGTCGGCTGGGAGTTTTCGGAGGACTTGAATAATTCTAAATAGTGCGCAGCTTCAGGGGCGGACCAACAAAGGGTCAGGGTGAGGTTGTTGATGATTGAGGTCTTGGATAGCTCCTTTAAACTATCTTCATGGTTTGGGATATCTACCATAATCAAGAGAATACGAAGCAGATACTTCCCTGCGAGGAGTCGGATTCGAGAATAGATGTATTCAGGATGTAAGCGGTGATATTTCAATGATAGGAAGAGAGCACAGGTAGTCGCCCCAACCACGTAATCAGCCGGGATATCGGCATATTCCCAGGGCAGAAGTTTGATATGATTCAATATTGGGTTGCCCTTTTGTCTCGTCGAAACAAGGATAGCTGAGGGGGTGCTTCTGCTTGGGAGGGCCTGCGGCTTTGGCTGCTGAATTTTCGAAGGCACCAGCCCTGTTGGTGTTTGTCTAGATGCAGAAGCCTCAGACCTGGGCGTAGCACTTCCTTCTACATTTGAAGGAGAGTCAACCCCGGTACTTTCGCCGTACTCATTGACCATGACTTTCGGACTGATCAAAGGCGGGACTTCAAAAGCGGTAGGTACTAGTCGTATTCATCAGCCCAATCACTATCTAATCGCAGTTGAGCCGAGCTCTCTTCACCGCCTAGGCCCACTTTTATCTTCAAAACCATGCTGGGAATTTTCTGCCGCTGATTTTGATACAAGAACAAAAAAGAAAAAGAGAAAAGCAATCCAGATTGCAGTGATGGCTGGAAGGGACGAAACTAGCCATAAAACCCTCCCGGAAGGTAGAGGGAATTCTGAGGAGGTGGAGGCTGCTATGGATACTGCGAAAAATGACACAGTCCAGGAAGAATCGGTCTCCGACAAGCCTAGAAGAACTCTGTTCGTTCGATCTCTGCCCGCCTCTGCGACGACCGAGAAGTTGGCGGAATATTTTTCGCAGTCCTACGTTATCAAACACGCTTTGGTCGTTAATGATTCCGAGACAAAGCAGTCCAAGGGATATGGTTTCGTGACGTTTGCTGATGTTGACGATGCGAAAGCCGCTCTGGAAGAATTTAATGGATCCGTTTTCGATTCAAAAAAGATTAAAGTCGACTACGCCCAGCCTCGTCACCGTACAATCGATGAGAATGCGGGGAAGAGTGTACCATCATCCGCAGCGCTTGAGGCTAAAAAACAGAGAGAGCAAGAGAGAGCTGCCACTCAGCCGCCCAAACTGATTGTTCGCAACTTGCCTTGGAGTATCAAGGAACCGGATGACCTTGCGGTTCACTTCAGAAGTTTCGGGAAAATTAAATATGTTAATCTCCCAAAGAAGGGGAACAAGCTTGCAGGATTCGGTTTTGTGGTTCTGA
This sequence comes from Aspergillus sergii, assembly GCA_009193525.1. NCBI lineage: Eukaryota > Fungi > Ascomycota > Eurotiomycetes > Eurotiales > Aspergillaceae > Aspergillus > Aspergillus sergii. Next base: position 2,664 of record ML741863.1, on the reverse strand, counting down.
GAGGGAAGAAGAACGCCGAGAAGGCGCTGGAAGCTGTCAATGGAAAGGAAGTGGATGGGAGAACTTTAGCTGTCGATTGGGCCGTGGACAAGGCTGTCTGGGAGAATATACAGCAGGATAGCCAAGAGCAGGGAAATGGAGAGGAAGAAGAGTCTAGCGACGCTGAGATGGCAGACGACGCCGAGGCCGAATCAGGTGTTGATGATGATGAAGACCTCCCCGAAGACGAAGATATGGATGACATCGATCAGAGTGACGAAGATGAAGATGAAGATGAAGACGAGGAAGAGGAGGAAGAGGGGGAGAAAGAAGATGAAAGAACCGCCGCCACCGTCTTTATCCGGAATCTACCATTCACCTGTACAGATGAGACGCTCTACGAACATTTTACTCAGTTCGGACCTTTGCGCTATGCACGTATCGTTGTCGATCCGGAAACCGAACGCCCTCGCGGTACAGGCTTCGTTTGCTTCTGGAAGGTTGAGGATGCAGCGGCGTGTGTGCGCGATGCTCCAAAACAACAAGATACTATTACCCCGGAGAAGGAAAAGGCCAAAAAGGGCTCCATTGCATTCAAACATTCCGTCCTTCAGAACGAGAACGCCGATCCAACTGGGCGTTATACCTTGGACGGCCGAGTGCTGCAGGTTTCCCGTGCTGTGAGTAAGTCACGAGCTACGCAACTCGCAGAGGAAGGTGTCTCACGGCGCCTTGTTCGTGATACTGATAAGCGTCGTTTGTATCTCCTGTCTGAGGGAACTATCCCCTCGGACTCCCCTCTGTACAAGAAGCTCTCACCATCTGAGATTAAGATGAGAGAGGACAGCTTTAAACAGCGACAAAGTTTTATCAAGAAGAACCCAACGCTTCATCTTAGTTTGACGCGACTGTCCGTTCGAAACGTGCCCCGCCATGTCACATCGAAGGATCTAAAGCAACTTGCTCGACAAGCCGTTGTTGGTTTCGCCCAGGATGTCTCTGCTGGCTTGCGCCAGCCCTTGTCCAGGGATGAGCTACAGCGTGCTTCGGAAGAGATGAAGGAAGCCGAGCAGCTCAGAAAGAAGAAGGGTCTTGGGGTTGTGAGACAAGCTAAGATCGTTTTTGAAGGTCGGGATGGAAGTAAGGTCGAGGAGAACAAGGGGGCCGGAAGAAGCCGGGGTTATGGTTTCGTTGAATATTTCACCCACCGGCATGCGTTGATGGGACTCAGGTGGCTCAACTGCCACGCCGTCGAAGCCCCCGCAACCGGCTCCGAAGATGCTAAGGACAAGAAGAAACGACTCATTGTTGAATTCGCTCTTGAGAACGCGAATGTTGTCAAACGCCGCCAAGAGCAACAAGAAAAGATGCGCAATTTCAAGAAAGAAGGTCAGAAAATTGGGGACTCTTCTAAGAATGGCGACTCCCAGAACAAAACATCACCGAAGGGCAATAAACGAAAGCGCTCCGAGAGCAATAGCGATCAAGGGCAGGGTGAAGCAGATACAGAAGAGCAGAACAAGATTGCCAAACGCAATCGTATCATCGCAAAGAAAAGAATGCAGCGGAGGACTCGGAAGGGAAAGGCGTAGTTGGGGGCTCAAAAGTTATATCTGGCTAATATTGTACACAGCATTTGATTTATAATTACTCGTGATTCAGTTTTAGACATGGTTTACCTTGAAAGAAGCGGAAAGCATCTGTGATGCTCCATAAACATCTGAAATGAAAATAGCTCAAATCCCATGGGTATAGTACTTATTCCAAGATGTAATGGTAACTGATTCCGCATCGCCCGCTTGCGACCTCCTCGGTTGCCCTTGACATCAGTAGTTTGTAGCGTCTTTCACCTTTCCAACAATATTATACCTTTTGCTGAAGAACGTGAACCACTCCTCTAAAACCGTCTTTTCCTTGTCTTCGAGATCGTACCAATCAGGTCTACAGTCCTCCGGTTTCAGAGATGAACAGGCCAGGGCTCGGGAAGAATCTTTTCCTGCAAAGACTGCAACATTTGTTAGAGTAGATCCTGACTACTGGAGGGACGGAGATAACCTACCACGATACGAACCATTCGGGCCATAAGCTGAGTTTTTGGATACGTCGAAAACGATACCCTTGATGGCTACCCAAGTCGGACGGTTGGGATCCGTACCTAGTGGTGAGATTGTCCTCCGTCAGCTTGGTATCTCGGCGAGAGTGTAGATAAACCTTGAGGTACTTGGCCACGACTGGGAGAGAACACGTACCGTCGCACTTTGACAATTCCTCCACGGTAATCGGATCATCCTTGGGTTTCTCGAGTTGAACAGGTACCTTGGGGGCGAAGCGTTCAGACATATCGATACAGTTTTCAAGACAAATTCGTAACTTTCAATGTATGGATCAAGAATGGATCAGAAGCTGTTATATGTTTTTCGGTGTCGGAGAGTCGATAGAATTCGGACCGACACAAAACGCGGGGCTGTTCGGCGGGGGGGTAATTCGACGCAAAGACCAACACAACCGTGGGTCTGACGTGATTCAATTCGAATTAGTTATGTTCAAGATAGAATTGCGACCATGTTATTGGCTGACAATAAGGGTTTGTACTGTTATCCATCAATTTTCAAAGTAGAGTTCGGCAATAGATTGATTTCTTCATCTCGATATGCACGTTCAAAGCTCTTTTGTTTTTTTTTTTTT